>JAODUP010000546.1:0-278327 GCA_025642065.1 Paralvinella palmiformis | reverse complement strand
ACAATCTATTCTGTTGGACTCTTTGATTATAAATTGTTAAGTTTTTAACAAACCAAAATATATGTTCCTTACCCATATATTATAAGTGGGATGAATTACAAAACTAGATAAAAACACTCACAATATTCAACGTCCATTCCAAGTTTAAATTACCTAGTTTATTGTTAATTAGGACTAAGACAGAGATGTTTATTTATTATAACTTACCTATCTGACAACCTGGTCCTCTCCAATTATGTCCAAGAGGTTCTTTATCACATCCACTTGGACAAATACCCCCACTACACTCACTGTCTACAGCACAGTGACACTGAAAGGTACATCTAGGGTCATCTCCATATAAACAATAACCTAGAAATATACGACAATATGTCAATCACTTAATGTTAATAATATCAACATTACTGGTTATGGTGAAATTTTTATTAAAAGGAAGAATCATATATAAAGTATTATAATATACCTGGTGACGTCATAAAAATACTGTGTCCGTGATTTATTTTTCTCCCCATTATAAAAGGAATCTGACTGTACTCCGTTGTCTCCGGAATATAAACAGATATTTTATCTATTATAGGAGTAAATTTGAGGTAAAATGTATTCAGTCAGAGAGTGACAAACGATTGGAACCAGTGCACGTAGTAGACGGTCCCACATTAAATACATTAAAAATAAAACTTTACCGGGGTTTTTAACAGGCTGTGCCATCACTACACCGTATATTTGGTATTAATGTATCAAGGTATAAATGTTATACTCCAATCTCATTCGTTGAAAAACAACGAAACTATCAAATGGTGCTACCAGACCTAAACCATCCGACTTGGAGCTCTTATACACGTATAGCGCACTCACATGTGTATTGTAGAAACGTAAAACAGATACCGTACTAAACAACAAAACGTTCGAGATTGAGCGATATTTGTGCATGTTGGGTTTCAAGGGGGGGGGGGGGTGTATCTTCTCTAATAGCTCTGATGCTAATTTCAACCATATTTTAATTAAGCATTTTGACGTCGGTAAAAGCAGAAGATTTTCAAAATAAATCGGAAAAGTGGGAGGTTTTCTAGAAACCAGGAAATGCGGAAGATCTTCGTCTTTATCGGAAGACTTGGAAGGTCTGCCTTAACAGTTGTTATCGATAGTTACATGAGACTAAACACTAAAATGATACATATCAGTGTGTGATAATGATTAATATTTGTTATTTCGGTAATCAGTTCTGGTGTCTGGTGTTGGGTCACCGAGTTTTGCTGTAATTTCATACATACATTAATAAGTTGAGATATAGATAAAACTGATCGATAACAAATCATCCAAGGCTAAGGAAGTGTACTCCTTGGGGCGGATAAATCTATACACCACGAATAAGTGAGTAATATTTAATGACACATGTAGAGATAACTCAGACACCAAGAGGGCTTGACATTGACTGACTTCCGTCAGATCTTTATTTACGGAACACCATATAAGCAAAACCTGAACACGATATAAATATCTCCCGTCTTTGAGATAACCTAACTACTTGAGATAATAAACATTAACAGAATAACTCAAACTATTTAGTATTCATAAAATGTCCTTTAAACAATATATCTGGACATTGAAATTGTTTCTTAAAATACTTTATTAACAGAACAGTAAATATAAGTAAACACAGATTAGTTAAATTTCACTTCTTAAAGTCCTTTCAGATAAGATTGTATTTTGACTACTCTGCCGCTTCTAGTAGTTAACCTAGAATTATCAGCTTCTACACCTTTGTGGTTTAGGTATTTTATCCTTCTCGGTTTATCCTTCACAATCTCTTGGCACAGCGTCTTTGCACTATCAGATTTCTTTTCTTCCAGTTGCCTTGTATTATCTTCAAATGGGATCAACTCATTGCTTTCCTTTAGATGAGCTCGGTTTCTTCTATAGATGTTTTCATCCTTCTGAATATATTTCGTATGATCGATAATCTAGTCTCTTTGTCACAATGGCTTTCTTCCACACTTTGTCACTCAGCGTGTATGGTTTCATGGAAACCACATCTCCTTCATCGAGATAAGGTAAACACGTTTGTTATACTGGTCAGCTTGTTTTTTCTTCAATTTCTTTCCTCTTTATGATTTTTCGTAGTAGGTTCTAAAAGTTGGCTGACAGTTGTTATTAGAGTTATTGTCTTCTCGGCTGAGTGTGTTTCTGTAGTTGAGGATTGGCATCTGATGGTCTTGTTTGGAAACTTTACATTTTGTTAGTAATCTGTTTGCTGTTTTCACCGCAGACTCAGCCATACCACTAGCATTTGGGTGATGAGGTGACGATGTGTAACGCTCAATATCCCAAGATCTTATGAAATCACGCAATATTGTAGATGTGAACTACATAACATTGTCTGATGTGACCGTACAAGGTATTCCATAGCGCGAGAAGTGTACTTTCAGTTTGTTAATCACCACTGAAGAGGTATTCTTATCTAACTTGTCTAAATCCCAGTAGTTACTGAAATAATCCACAGTTACTAGATATTCGACACCCTGAAGTTCAAAACTATCTATTCCTATCTTTTCTCATGGCCTTTCCGGCAGCTCTTGTGGTATCAGAATATAATTCTGGTTTGCGGTCTCATACATCCTACATGCTTCACACACTGCTTCACATAATGCTTGATTTCATTTGTCATACCAGGCCAGTTAAGTGATCCTTTAGCCCTTCTTAAACATGCTTGTTCACCTCCATGACCACTGTGAATCTCTTCTTTCGTCTCGTGTCTCAATCCTTTTGGAATCACTAATCTTGTCTGTTTTAATGATCAATCCATCTTGTACAGTCATTTCATCTGCAAAATTATAGTAAGAAATGAGTAAAAGTTTCTTTCTTGGTTTTGTTCATTTTTTCTCTTCCATTTGGGAGATAAGCGCACATGTTAACAACTTCCTCTTGGAGCCTTATTTAAAGGTTTCTTCACAAACGCCTCTAGAGGTTTGTGGTCACTCTTAACCAGAACACTTCTTCCATTCGTGTACTGATGGATTTTTTTCATACCCTAGATGATTGCCAACATTTCTTTCTCTATAGTTCCTTATCTTGTTTCAGCGTCGTTTTGGCTTCTGCTTTTCGATGCTAGTGGTTTCTCATCTTGCAATACAGCAGTCCCTAGACCTTCTTGCTTGCATCACACTGCAAGAAAAGCTTCTTCTGCAGGTCGTAATATGCTAGAATTGGTGCTTTTGTGATAAGTAGTTTTTAGAGATTTTTGGGAGTTACCCCACTGGAACTTTTAACACCATTCACATTAAGTTTTGGCGAATTGGTTCCATTACTTGAGATACACTTGGAAGGAACTTAAACGGATGGTTCACTGTCCCTTGTAAGGATTGAACTTCATCCTTGTTCGTAGGAGCAGGCATATCCAGGATTGCAGTTATTTTCTGAGGGTCAGGTCGTAGTCCTTCATAGTATATGACATGCCCGAGAAATGTAATGTTTTTTTTCGCACTTCCATTCTCTTCTAGTTCAGGGCAATTCCTGAGCTACCGCATCTTTCCAGCGCAGAAGCTAGCTTGAGATCATGATTCTTTGTTGCATTGTCTTTATCACCACCACATCCATCCACCACAATATCACCAGCAACACAGATGACACCAGATAGTCTATTACTAGCTTAATGCAGCCGTTTTGGGAAAATCTCAGAACTTATAGATATTCTAAATGGAAGCCTTAACCAGCGGAAACTTCCATGATCAGTAATGAAAGTGGAAAGGTAACTTGACTCTTCCTCCATGGGTACATGCCAGTATCCATTAGCTAAGTCTACCTTACTAAACACTTTGGCACCAGACAGTCGGGTCAACATATCCTCAAGAGTAGGTAATGTGTATTGGTCACGCTTGAGAACATAATTCAACGGTCAAAGATCTAAACGGATGCGAAAATCACCGGATTTCTTTTCTGTTACTACCATTTGACTAACCCAGTCAGTATGTTTATCCACTTTGACAAGTACTCCAGTTATACACATTTCCCCCAGTTTAGCTTTCACTTTCTCTCTCAGAGTTACTGGTTCTCTCCTAGCAGGCATTATCTTAGGAATACAGTTTTCCTCACAGTGTAAACATACAGGTTCACCAGCTAGTGTCCCTATCATATCCTCAAACACATCATCATTCTGATCTTCAGGTTTTTGGATTAAATCAGAATTTTCTACAACAGCAACATATAATTTGTCATAGTTTACAGCTATCAGTCCCATACGTTCACAAATCTGTTTCCCTAAGAGGGTCTCAGATTAGCTTTCACTACATAGAAAGTGTCCAGCATTTGTCTCCAGTCCAATCGGTTTTATATCAAATTTGTTCCACATGATCAGAGATTCCACCGTAGGTTTTATTTCAGTGTCTTTGACGACTGATTCAGGAATGAGATTCACAGTAGAACCGCAATCTATTTGGAACTTCAGAGTTTTTCATTGATGAAGCTTTCCCAGCATGAAAAGAGTTGTTCGGTGCATTGACATTTTCAGACAGATGTACCACGTGTGAGTACTGAGAGAACTGATCAGAGTCGGAATCATCAGTTTCTATTCCATGTACCCTTGTATTTTCAGGAAACTTCACTGTGAAGTGTTTCTTCTTTTTGCACTTGTTGCAGCTTTTCCCCCAGACAGAACAGCGTTCTTTCTTCATGACATGATTTTGTGCACAGAATTTGCACATCAGAGCTTTATGTTCGTAGTGAAACTTTTTGTACTTCGGCCTTAGACTTTCAGATTCTTTCTTGTATACCTACGCGTTCAGTTTATGAACATTTTCTTCTTCATTAGCATTCAATATGTTGTCTTTGCTGAGTAGCCTCAGCTGATAGGCAGATATCAACAGTGTATTTCAAAGTGAGAAGCACTTTTTCTGGTACCTGTGTCCGTTATAGCTAAGATAATCCTGTCTCTCAGTAGGGTTTCACGCAAACAATCATAGATGTTGCAGGTTTGTGACAGATCCCTCAGAACAGATACATAATTGTCAATGGATTCTCCTTCGTTTTACTCTCTTTTATTGAATTTTAACTTTTCATAAGTTTCATTCGTTTCACCGACAATGTAGCTCTCAACTGTATTTTTTTTAATTGCCTTCAGATTGTCCTTTTAATCTTCAATGAGATCGAAGCTGTTGTAGATTGCAAGACCTTTTGGACCGACAGTGTTTAAGAACATAGCACATTGATAAGATCCATCTTTTTTGTCCAATTCAACTATTTTTTTAAAGATCTCATACTGTTGCTTGGATATCTTCCATTCACCTCATGATTTATAGTCATATTATGTACATTTATTAAAATAATTGATATGGCCAAAACGTTCACCCTGAATATTTTTTATGGCTACAATATCCAGTGGCGCATGGCCGTGGCTAACACATCCGTGGCCTAGAGGTCCTACATTCGGTGATAGACATCTAGGCCACATGTTCAAATCATGAACTATGTATAAACAGGGTTCTAATACTCAATTATTCGCTTTTATGTACAGTTTGACCCATTTAATCTAACACCAACACAAAGATGACAGGAACATATTAGCATTTCGTTAATTTTTACTTTTTTTTCTTGTCTCTTATTCTGGCGTTAAAGTCATGTGACGTAATTGGCTTTATAAATATACTTAAATGTAAGTTAAACATGGTGAACAATCAACAATATTATAGCTTTAATGAAGACATAATTTGTAATACGTACACCATACATATTAACATATTCGCAGTTTATGTGACAGTTTTACAGATACGAATATCGTTTTTCGATCACAAAATCTATTTGATGACATTAGAGTATTTGTTAAGTTTATATAAGACATCAATATGTGATGGTATAAAGGTATGTGACTTACCTAATGTCAATCCACCAAGATGGCTTATTATTAGCCAAACGTTTAGATAGAAGATCATGTTGTGTCCTATCTCTCAGATAGACGGTAGATAGAATAAACTGTTTGATACAAACGTGTAAGTTGTTTATAACATCACAAAAGATAACTATCTAGTAAGAGGAAGCTCCCTGTTAGTCGTGATCTGTCAACCGAGAAGTGTCATCTAATCATCGTTGATATCATTTACTATTAGGTATTATATTATGAATTTGCACATACGCACACACGCACGCACACAACTACACACAACAACACCATAACACACACATACACGCACACACACGCACACGTGCGCGCACGGCTTACGTGTGCATGTGTGTGTATTTTAGTGTTGATTTATATATATATATATATATATATAATGTAAATAAAAGTAAATAAAAATAATAAAATAAAACGAGTAATTTGCTGTGTATCAAAAGTAACCTCAGCACAAAACCTGGTTTTGTTTCAATGATAGTTTCTTGTTTATATTTAGATTATCCTCTTCTGTATTATTTCTGAAATTTGGTTTTTCTTTCATTTTTTTTTCTAATTATAACGGTAATTAATTGATACATGTAATATATTTTAACCAGTTTGGAGTTATAATTGTTGTTTGAATAAAAGTATAATACCTGTGTCATCACCTTAAATATATTTATAAAACACACACACACACACACATATATATATATATATATATATATATACATATCTTATTCTCATCAATAAATTAGCATAGACCTAGATAATTCTTACATGATTTCAACTTGGTAGAAGAGACAACATAAGGAGAGTTCTTATTTGTTTATTAATTTATATGGGATTCAGTCAAATTTATCTTTTCATTAACACTTCCGGTTAATAACTTCGTTCTTATTTAAGTTATTAAGTTAGTTTAATCTTTGATTGAGCACTCAAGATAAGGTTGTTGGTTTACTTCCTATATAGGACTTGGGAATATCGATGTATAATTAATTTCATAACTTTGAATGTCGTTATATTGTGCACTATGAGTTCGCGATGAAACGTTTATTAATATTTTATCGAAGGGCTAAATTATGACGCAGATGTTATAAAATTGTCGAAAAAGACAGCAAATTGAATAAAAAACATTTATCAGCCTAAATATATCAATAGACAATCTCTATTTAGTGAACGTCGAAGATATGTGGTTGTCTACTAATTTAGCCTATATAAAATATTTGAAATCTGGTCTAATTTACATAGAATATAAAGTAAAATTTAATGTTGACTGTTCGTCAGTTTACACGACGATATTTACATTTACATATCAACATGATTTACTACAGACTAAATAGAAATTATTAAAACTGCGTCAGTAACTAAGAATTATAGTTTTACATGTATTAGATTAATAATCAGAGATAAAAGACTCATAGATTGATTATGATGTTACTACTACTACTACTACTACTACTACTACTACCACTACTACTACTACTACTACTAATAATAATAATAATATATGATTAATATAGCACCTCGTTCAACACATTTATTCACAGATGCTTTACACTAAAACATAAAATAAATCTATTCGTAAAACAAA
Organism: Paralvinella palmiformis; assembly: GCA_025642065.1. Classification (NCBI taxonomy): domain Eukaryota; kingdom Metazoa; phylum Annelida; class Polychaeta; order Terebellida; family Alvinellidae; genus Paralvinella; species Paralvinella palmiformis. The sequence goes on along the minus strand of JAODUP010000546.1, from coordinate 270,870 downwards.
ACAGTTAAAATATAATAATATGATAAAACATTTAGGTATAACATTAAATATTAATATTAAAACGATGAACACTCTCGGAGTCTATTTGTAGATGATTTTACCGATGAGGTGCAGCATAACAAAAAAATGGTCTATAAAGAACAGTTTTTAGACTCACGCATGGTACCATTAACAAGTTAAAGTCTGTCATTCTCAATCTTATTAAATCATTACAGGAATAAGGCCATGTTAGTAAAAAGGATAAAATTTAACCATAGATAAATATAGCACGCTCTCGATCATACCAGAACGAGGCTATTATTTTATATACTCTCGATGTATTCAATTAACAATCCTTTAATCGATATATCAACGCACCACTCAAGTTTTATGTGTTTAACCTTAAAAGACCAAGTAACCAGACTCGCTGCTCTCTGACTAAGTACACAGGGAAATGACACGTTTAAGCAACAATTCCGAGTTAAATGTCACAAGACTCAAGAGTATCGAGACTAAATGCGTTTTTTATCATCTTTATACAATTATATGATTATTTGAAAACTTAGATCAAAACCTGCCAGATAAGGATTATAAATAATGACGTTTGATGTAGTTATGTCTCTATACGTGAATACAGTACGTATATAAATATGAGAAAGAATTAAACACACGTAGTAAAAAGATCACAGACAACAAATGATATATCATTAGGTATAAGTTCTTCTTTAAAGAGACAGGGGGCGCCTCCGTAATCTAATTGGTAGGTCGTTGGACCAAAGATCACTACCACCTGAGTTTGAATCTCGGATTGGGCATATCTGAAGGGTGTTTCATCTTTGACTTCGCTTCATTAGCTTTGGCGTTGGCTCGGTCGGCCCATTTAGCCTACGATGTGCACAAAAGTGGCCGTAAAATATCAATCATCAATCATTAAAGAGAAGTTGATTTTGGCTTAGATCATTTATATTAAGAGATTGTTGTCACAATCAAAAGGTTTCTTCGTATTAAAAGTCATCGGGATCTATATTTATTCTAAGACGACTTGCATTCTTTAAATTGTGATTAAAACAAAATAGATCATCAATCATTATTGAACTTTATATCAAACTATAATAATACAGGTTGATTTTATTTAAATGCCATTTTGTCTGTCAGGTTTTAATAATATAGTTATCGATCATCGGTTTGTAAAAAAGATCTATAAAGATAGATTTAATTATTGTTTTTATACTTTCCTTATCTGCGAATTCATTTCCCAAAATATCAATGTGATTTAGAAAACAAGAAAAATTAATCGGTTTCATAAAAAATTATGTTATTATAAGGAAAACATTTTTTTTAATGGAAATGGAGGAATTTGTAATAAAAAGACAAACATTTACGGTTTGAAAGCTTGGTAAAGTTACGAGGAAAGTAAATAATTTAGTTTTAGAGATGGAATATGTACTACAGCGAGGAACATTTATGACTAGAGTTTAATAATACCCAATAATGGGTGTTGACATTGAACTCTCTAAACCATATACCCACGTGCAGTTGGTTAGAAGCCAGCTAAGTAAATATGTTTGGCGCTGTAGGCATGACAGAGACCTATAATAATAATATTAATAACAGTAGAATTAATAATAACAGTTTAAAAGCGTTATATATTTATTGCCTAACTCGATTGCTTTCTCTGGTTTCCTGCCGGTAAGATAGGAATAGTTTGAGAATTTACAAGGTAGTTAATAATAAATAGCTTGGTTGATAAAACATGATGTTAGCTAAATGAAAGGAATGAAAGGAAACATCTTAATAGATTAGATTAAAACAGATCATCGTATTAATGTCACAGGTGTCAGCTGAAAATACGCCCCGCAACAGACACAGTAAACGTGATGTCACAAAATCTGATAATTGATGTCTTTATGTACATCAGGAATACGTCATTATATCTTACAGATAGGTGATGTATGATTATATATCCTAAAGGTAGATCTACCACGGTTAGATATCGTATACAACTTTATATAATTTAATTAAATTTGCAGCACTGGTAACCAATCATTGGGCAATCGTGATCGATTGTAATCGATTACATGATCTCAAGTAATCGTAATCACCATTTTCAGATCCAATGTAATCGTAATATCGGTATTATACTTGTAACTGAGTAAATATTGATGATTGTAATTATGATTAACTTACAATGTAGTGGCAATCGTAATCGATTACATTCAGAATTACTATAATCGTAATCGATTACCTTGGTCCAGTAACTTCCGCAACCCTGCTGGGCTTTACATATCTTAAAATTGACTTAAAATCCCTCAAAATCGGAATTATTGTCGTAATTCATGAAAAAGTTGACCCAGTCATTCAAACTCATAATGCCAGCAAGTTCGTAGTGAATATCTAATTTCTTCACCGGCAGCTACACACACACACACACAGAGAGAGAGAGAGAGAGGAGATACATACACACACACAAACACACACACACACACACACACAGAGACACACACACACACATATATATATATATATATATATATATACACACACACACACACACACAACGCACAGAGAGACGCACACTGTCACTATTTGGCTTTGATGTTATAACTTATATAAATAAACAAACTTGTCACACCAAACACGCTTGCTTCACCGGCAGCGATACAGACACACACACACACACACAAATACAGAGAGAGAGAGTGAGAGAGAGAGACACTGTACACACACACACACACACACACACGATTTGGCTTTGATGTTATAACTAATATAAATAAACAAACTTGTCACACCAAACACGCTTTGTAGACTCCCTTCAACTGACAAGTGTTGTTAATTAATTGTTTCACAGCAAGTGGCCAGCTAGGTTTGTAATGTGAACAGTGATTTCAATATTATCACTAATCATCTGGTGGTACCGGTAGTTAACAACGCGTGACTATCAAGTATTATATTACAAACAGACTAGCATGTTTGTGAGATCCAAATAACAGTTTGGTGAAAATGAATCGTAATTTATAAACTTAGACTAGTAGGCAGAGATGTAGCGATTTTGTTCCAACTATAGCTCACACAAACACGCCTGATTGTCACTTCAATTGGCAAGTGTTATTAATTCCTTGTTTCACAGCACATCTGGAGGTACTGGTAGGTAACAGCGCGTGACTATCAAGTATTATTACATAAAACACGGCATGTTTGTGAGATCCAAATAACAGTTTGGTGAAAATGTATTGTTATTTATTGAATAATATTGGGTTAGTAGGTAGCGATGTGACGATTTTATTCCGACTCTGGCTCTTATTAGGTTGAATCATATAGTGTTGTGTGTCAAGAATGGCCGAAAACATGTTTCCTTCAGCAGGTAGGAAATATGACGCTCGTATAAGTCGAGTTGCTTCTGTGAACTCCCTTTTTATTACCCCAAAATCGACTTATACGTGAGTATATACGGCAGTTACCGTTGTCCATAACTAATCATTCACCGTTGCTGACTGACTGAGTGTGGGTGTGTGTGTGCGTGCATGCGCGTGCACGTGCAATGTCTGACAAAAACCTACATTGTGTAGGATCTGGTGTCTGACAGAACAATGGTGGGTCCTGCAGAAAATCTGAGCCTGCAGGACCTATGTCTGACAGGTCCTGATCTGATTTCACATACTCTGAGATTGTTGAGGATTTTGGAAAATTGAAAAACAACGACTATTCCAGGGCAGACCAGGAGTGGTATTAAAATCAAGTCTATTCCAGGAAGTCCAGGATGTGTGCGAACCCTGAGATAATTTAGTGGTTGTAACACCGTTCTTCTTACCTGGATGGAGTGCTAAAATACAACAAGCTAAATACACTGTTTACTGGCTCAAAAAACGAGGTGAATGTCATCAGATAACGTGTATGTAGAGAAGGGCAACCCCCCGAAAATCGGTAACAAAGCCTCAGTGGCGCCTCTCGTGGTCGTTGTTGAACAAGCCCTAATGCGGCTTCTTTGACTTGGTGTTGGAGTCTTGGTGATTTGGTACCCAGTATCTTTGAGTTGTTTCTGTTCCCCAATCTTTTTCCCTGGAAGCTATACCAGCCACGGACGTTTAACCAACTTAATCTCCACCCCTTAAAAAGTAATATTGTTACGTAGACTACAACTTGACATTTTTATGCTACAGCCTCCTCCTCACCTCTTCTAGTTGTTGGTGCCATCCACTTTTATTGAAATATTAGCAAACATTGATTATAGAAGAAAACAAATTGTGGGCCCATTAAAAGTCATAATATCCTATGATTGCTAACATATAAATAAAAGATTTCTTGTACAAGCATAATTTTATTCCCGGACTTTCAAGTGGAACCATATTTTAAAGCACACCGTTATTGACCAGCCATAACCAAATTTGAAGCTGACTAGATCATTAGCCTTTATGTAACGAGTAATTCCATTCTAAGCAGATCTGAACTGGTAATTGACAAACCATTGCCATAATTAAATGACAACAACAAAGCTGAACTTTAATGCTCTAATAATTGGTAATATTCATTCCAATAATTATATAGGTAATATGATACTAAGAAATATATTTCTGAATTAAAAATCATTTGATTTTTTTTACAAATTCACTGGTGACCAAGTGTCCACTTTTTCATTTGCTTGGTGAGCAAATGTCCGGGTGAGCAACTGTCCGATGAGCAACTGTCCGTACTCGGGTTGTTTCGTGCATTTGATTTTGCTACTCGACAAACTTATGTTCTGAAACATGGCTGGGAAAAAAACAGGACTATTGATCGCTATTATGAGTGATTCTGAAGGGAACAATGTCAGGGACGAATGACTTTTAAACAAGTAATTGTTTTATTATAAATTGCCATGTGAACCGATTGTTGAATAAATGAGAATATTACACATGTTCAGTGTATTATCAAAGTAGTGCTTTCAGAGTATAACATGAAGTGCTGTACAACATAATATTTTGGCGACAGGAAATATTATGTCACTCGTCATTTTTTTCATATTCGCCAAATTAAACAGATCTACGGTATTCAGATAAATTCCAGAACTCTCATTACACTGGTCAGTGGGGAACCTGCGAGTGTTTATTGTGACGTTAACATATTACGCCAATTTGATTCATAGCCGGAAGGCATGTGTCCAAGATTTGATGGGATATCGCAAGTGAAGTTATTTGTGTGTTTGTTCTTTGATATGTCACAAGTTAATAAACAGATCGTGAGCTTGGTTATTTGATGGGTAGCTGTTGGTATTGGCCTGTAGCTCTGTACTAGTTTTTATTGTTTTCCATTAAAATGCACACTAGACCGGCCATTCGAGTACTACGTCACTGATACTAGACCGGATCTTGAAACACTGGTCCCGGTCGAGCATTAATGTCGCACACTGTAGTGTTGGAGTTGATCTTCTATATATATATATATATATATATATATATATCAAGTTCTCTGATGTCAATCAAGATTGGCAGGTTTTTACACAGATGTTATTAACTCCATTAATTAACGTCATGTAAAAACCCTGACTGACTTGTAAAAAACTCAATTTGTTTTAACTGCAGCTATAAAATAGTACAATGATAACAATATAACATCATCTACTACAACATCATTATGATACATCAACAGCCATTGAGTTAACAGACTAATCCCCATTATGATAGCCCATTACCCAGTCAAGTTGACCATTACTGATAAACACATAGTTGCCTACATGCTCCATCCCTCGTACAAAAGTGTAAATCTTACTGCAAAGCAATTAGTCATTGCCAACAAATGGATAACTATGAAAGATCTAAGTTTAATCGCCTCGGTGATAAACTATCAGGCACAGGCATCACCTTTTCCTATGTTACTACCAAGCTCTCACCAAACTCTTGAGTAAAGACACTATCGCATAAATATTTTTAACGACATATATACTAGGACTAATACAATTGACTTATAATAAATGACATTTACATAGCTGCCAACATTTGAAAATTGGAAAGAGTAATCATTTTCGCGCGAAATGCAACATACAGCTAACATGACACTATGTATCATAAAACCATGTAATTTATTATATTTATCTATACCAAAACAATTTAACATCATAGGTATTCTTTTGTGAAAGATTCAGCTGTTTTTCCCCCATTTAAATAAAATTTCCCCACATTTAATAACAATTAATTAAGTCATCATGCACAAGTCTGATTACCCTAGATATTCTACATTATACTAAAATCTTCATGGTATTGCTGTATTATTTAACATATTATAGAGAGGAAAAAAACCAGTGATCAAACAAATAAACATGAAAGGGGCAGAGAAATCCACCATATAAACAAGACCATGTGCTTTTATTTACTGTAAACAAAGAAAACTGGCCAATCAGGAGAGTATTTGAGTCACGTGACCAACTTAATGCAAAATGGACGTTTACCGCCAAGATCACCAGCTAACAAAATCTCTCCCATCCTTCAAGCATGGTTCTTATATTCAGTAAATATTGATAATTATTACATCAGAAATGGTTACAGCAGTATATTTTGGCATTATTTCAGATGAGGAAACTATTGGATGATAAATATTTGTCGTTTATCATGACCAATTTTCTGCTGAAAATCGGTCCAAAATCCAGCCTAAAATCGGGAACAGTGCTTTTTACCGACGGCTGGTGGGGTATCAGCGCGAGTGTTTTAAGTTATGAAAAAAATTTCACTATGAAGAGCTCCAAAAACAGCGAAAACTCATTCTACAATAAACGAACTAGAGACTACCACATTTCTTGCCTCAAAATTTCAGTAGCTCGGATGGATGAATGTTGTTTAACAACTTATCGGCACAATTTAGGCCATTCAGTGTCCTATTCACTAGCTTGGTCGTGATAATGCTTTAGACTACTCACTAGCCCGAATACAAAATACACACATCCAGGGCATCCGCGCTATTGATTTTTCCAGCCCTGGACCACTGCCAATTTTTTTCGCTATATCTGTATCAGGAAACATTGTACAAAAGAGAGGATATCATACATAGGTAAAACATATCACCCCCACAAAATTAGGGCCCTCCTGGAAAAAATGCACCATTCCAATTTGCTTGCGCAGCAAAGATTTTCAAGCCAAGCAGTCCAGAGCAACTGCAGTGTGATGAGCACCACAGATGCTGTGCTGAACAAGCGACAGCCCGTGTATACTCTCCGAAATACAAGCATGCAAAGGCAGATTTATCGAAGTTTACAGAGTACGGCCGTAATGGCGTAATGAAGGACAGAAAATCGTAATGATTCCGCAGAAATCGTAATGGTTGGCAGCTCTGTATTTATTACACTAATTTACAGTATTTTATGGTTATTAAAGTCAATAAACATACATTAAAGTTGTTTTTCAAACCTACACACTCAAACACAGATGTTACTTTTATATGATTTAGTAAAAGAAGAACCAAAGAAATTTCTCTATTTATCACAATCATTTATTCCTGTTATAGTAATACACATAATCAAGAACTCCTATTAATAGTTCATGCAAAGATTAACTTTTTTCAGTATTATCTTTCACATACTGATCAAGGTTTCGTGATAAAGTCTGTTGATGATGTTCTAGCAAAGACTTCGTTCTGCTCGGTGTTGCATTCAGAACGGCAACGAGTTGACCACGTAAAACATCGATATCTGGCAGTTTAGCATATCTCTGTAAACCTTCGCGTGTGAAAAGCTGGTCATTGACGAGACCACCTGTAGAAAGGAAAATATGGTTATTACATAACTGATTCACTGCTAGTTTTAACATCTACAAATAAATATGTTGAAACAGCATTACTCAAATGCATATTCTACCAGTGTAAAGGTGTATTTAATTGGTAATTTTTAGGCACGTAGTTTAATACTAAAGCCAAATGAAAGTTTTGTGACTGTATTAACAATTTTATCAATTTTTATCAATAATTTTAAAATATTTGATCACAAAAGACTGAATAAGCAAAATGTAGATTTTTTGTAATCATTTCATTGACTGCATTCTCAATATGGATATAGAATTGTTGGGAAAAAAGTAGAATATGAAAACAAACAGGCACATAAAGAGCTGCATTATACATTGTCTTCTTTAATCAAATTATTGTAAGAATTTCCTCACCAATTGCTGAAAATGTTTACTCATCTGACACACCAAGTTTAAATATTTATTTAAATTGCTAAACAAACAAAACTGTCGAACTGATGAGACTTACATGCTGATACCTTGGCATGATTAATCAAATTATAATTATATTAGACAAAAAACTTAAGTTTACCATAAATAATACATCCATAATACATACCTAATAATATAAGTTCAGGCATTTTGTGTGTCAGTTTGATGACTCTAGAGATATCTACATCAGGACTCACCACATAGGCATTGTGAGAGCACAGAAGTGGTGACAGATTTATCCACTTCGTGTCACTTATTGTCTTCCTGATTAAATAATGAATGACAAAGAATGCAAATGAGGAAGTGTTAATAATAATAATAAGTAATTTAAAAAGTTGAATTAATTACACACATAATACTCCCTACAATATAAGTTCATATATCTTTTAAATAACTATAATATTGTTAGTTCTACTGCCCGTATCCCAAATAAAATCCTGCAAAGAAGGCGAGTTTTAGATGTGAAACAGCAACTCTGTAATATTTATAATTTTCACAATGTAAAGGTGACATATTTGTTTTTATTAATACATTTTTGTCTCTCATAACATTGATGATTTTTTATGAGGGACTGATGATTGTGAATGGGCACTAGATGCAATTTTTTATTTATGGAGTATATATTCTTTATCATAACTAAACACAAATTTGTTGTACTTCCTTGTGTATTTTGGCAAGGATTTAATAATAATCTTGAATTTCAAAAAAGAATTTTAAATGAATTTGATTTTTTTACAGGGGTATTATGTCATCTTGTAGACAAATATAAAATCCTTCAAAAAATGTATACCTATTTACCTACAGTAGTTTTAATTCTGGAGCTGTCTATATGTACCCTCCTTTAATCAAAGCAGGATTTGCTCCAAAAACTTGGTCCGTGCCATGTAAGACATAAAATTTTCTAAATATTTCCCCCAGAACAAATCACTGGATGTTCACCATTGAAAGTATATGCAAGTAACGGCACTTGTTAAAACTACATTATTATTATATGCGAATCATTAATGCCAGCACTCTGCTTGGTAATTCTGTATGGCTGACTAATACAATTTTATTCAGAACAGTAGTGTACCCCTGTAGTGAATGCATGCAATGCTAACCAACCTGAAAATGGCATTTGACACAAATTTCAGCTTCAGTCCATTTAAAAAAAGTTGTCTTTTTATATCGACCTTTTCTCGGGTTGACATTGCCATCAGTTGAAATGCTATTATCATCCTGTTCTCTTCCAACATTCTGCGGCAAATTCCCATGAGGTAGTTCTCATAAGCATTTTCCTGAAATGGATGTTTACATGCAACTGTGGTAATTATTTGAGAGCTCTCGTATCAACCAATTATCAACACATGTAAACAAAATGACCTAATCCAGTGCTACAAAAAGCTGTGGTGATTCATATAGAAATAACCTCAGTCCTAATCATCTGGTTTCTGAAACAATGCCTCAATTTGGGCCTTTTCCCAGTAGAAGAAATACGACATCATCGAATTAGCTATTAAGAACCTATCTAGGAAGAGTTAGTTTCACAAATGTATATTTAAATGCATTTTCGCTGTCAGATTTCAGTTATTTTGGGGAGGTTTTAAAATAAGTTGCTAAGAAAACCAAATCTGCCACACACAGGTTTATTGGCAAATTTCTGTTGGTTTTTAATCAGATTTGTTTGTTCAAAATATTAAAAGCATGACATTTGATAAAACATAATATATTACAGTATTAAATGATGAAAACTAATTGCTGGAGATAATAACTTATTTTACGTCATAATTCTAACCACTTAAAGGGATAGTCCACCTTCATTTCAAATTTTGTGGACTAGTACAGCTCACAAATATCATAAATAATGTCAAAATGTGAAATCGATCACCCACATATTAAATAATCCAGTTCAAAGTGCTCATGAATGACATATAACCATATCAGTTTGAGCCAGAAGGAACCTGATCAGAGGAAGATGATTCAAAATGGCTGATATTAACGATCAAGAGAAACTATAATCCGGGTAAGTCTAGAGAATGCCTGTGTGATGTCAGAGCATTTCAGTTTTCTCCTTCCCACCTTCGAATCTGGCTTCCAGTGCAGCCGTAATGGAAGCCCTCCAGTGATTTGGATTATTTCCTTATATCTATGATATCAGGTATACTTCGTGATTATTATTATGGAATTTTCGGTTACTGTTCTAAGAATTACATATTTAAAAAATATTTTTTGAGGAAGGACTGTCCCTTTAATGGACTGTTGAAAGGTGGAAAAGACAACTGGATCAGAACTAATAACATCTAATAAAACAACATCAAACCATTTCATCTTGTACTACATCCTCTTTCACTGCCTGTAACCTGCGTCTCAATCGAGGACAGTTGGCATAAGGATCATGAATCTTCTCTGGCAGGAGTGGGACGGTAACTGCTTCAAAGATCCGCCGATCCAGGTGACTTGGTCGAGGTCTCTGTATGAAATGCTTCGACTTGTGACGACATTGGATTAGCAATGGGGTAAACAACTTGACTGCAACATAAGAAAATTTAGATAATTTCAGGCATAACAACATTTGGGTGACAGAAACATTATCAACTGGACAAAATTAATATTAATGCACAAGAGCAGATGTCAGATATATATATATGTATATATATATTCTAGTATTCACATATGCATATATTTCCATGAAACAGTCAATTAAAAGTGTCTATATTCATTGTACACCTTCATCATTGTTTTCTTGATAATGGTGGCAACATTAAGTGTCATCATGGCTCGCTAACAATAAAACTTAATCGAGATACAGTAAAAGTTGGTTATAACGAAATTCAAGGGGAGTTGGAATTCATTTCTTTATAATGGTACTTTGACTTATCCCAGTTTTCAAATCTAGGTGTCATGAATGTATCAGATATTAGTTACTGATGCACAAGCGATAATTGGTGAAAATAACTCTATTTAATTATGGAACACCATATTCTTTAACAATTTGATTCTTAGATTTCACATTTTTGTCAACTTCGTCAAGAGCTGGCAACTTTGTGTCAAAAGATACTGGTTTACTAGCCATTGCGATATTTGATTATTGATGGCTTTGTTGTTCGGGGAGAATCCCCAGGCTGTCGCTTATGTTGTGAGCTGAGAAATTAATCTCTGGAAAAGTTTCGACCTCTTACGGGGTTCGAACCTGTGACCATTGGCACCAAATGCTGGCTGCTTAACTGCTAGGCCACAGGAGCTCACTCAATTATTGATATAAAATTGTTTCTCTATATAAAGAGGTTGACAAGCCAATCTAAAGTTTACAGTTAATCATATGCCACAATGCCATGTGAAATGACAGGTGTCAATATCTACTCACCATGTACTTGAACCCTAATGTAACAATAAATTGCATGTTTCTGTTGGTTGTTGTATTTATGATTGCAATGATTACAACAGACTGTCCAATCATTATACTGTGAAAACTGGTATGTGTAGGTTTACAGTCACAACCCCAGACCTTATTTCTTACCATCGGTGGTGACAGAAATGATATAATTGGTACTTTGTTTACTTAAGTAACAGCAGTAAAGGATTGATGGCAGTTAATGTCATCTAACAAACATATCACTCTTCAAGATTCATGTAATTGACAGAGTATGTTTGAAAGTTAGCTACCTTGGGTCACTGCATGACATATGAATTTCTTTAGTTCATGTTTGTAAAAAATAAAGACATTAGAATATGAAGAAAACCTATCCCATCATTCACACAGCCAAGGAAATATTATATTCCAGGACAATATTATCATATGTACTTGTGTATAAGATATGGTTTTATTCCTTGAAACAATTATACATGAGTCAGCTAAAAAATCCAATGGGTCTGATGAGTGATAATAGATACAATTTAATTTATGTCTCAGTTAGATCTACTGAAAAGTGTTTCTACTAAACAGGTCAATTTAATTTGCAATTATCAATGAAAGTTTTGTATTTTAATTAGTTTTATTCGATGTTTTAAATGCAAAAAGCTGTGAATACTGGCAATAATTGACAATTTGAGCATGATTAGCTGTTCTCGTATTTAGTTTTATATATATATATATATATCTCTGATGTCTTTGGATGTGAAATCAGCTCTACATCAAAATATCTCTATGTTTTTGATCATTTCAATATACCAGGTAAAAAAGAAAATGCCATTTTTCTTTTAAAAAAAAACATCTTTTAAATTCTGCTTCATCTTATATTCAATTTAGACAGTTTCCTTCGTTATTGACTGATATACTGACCACGTCTTATATAGGAGATAGACTTATACACAAGTATATATGGAACCACTTTCCAGGACTAAGTATATAAGATTTAAAGGTAATCAATCCAGATATGTGCAAAAAGCATATCATATTTATTCAATGTATGAATGATTATTGACAATTTTATGGGACAGCCTCCGCCTCACCCCCTCTAGCTGTGTGATCCACCCACTTTTGTTTAAATTTTAACTGACATGGGATATCAAGACTATGTAGCAGCAGACATGGGGTCAATTCCAATTCCAACTAAAATTTATCAATTCCATTTTTACCTACTACTTTTTACCACTAGTAGGTACTCAGAATACCTACTCCGAGTAGTTTATATTCCAAGTAGGATTGTCATGGAAGAAATATTTCTGAATAAAAAAAATAATATTTGTGGCCTAACTTCAATTCACATTTTATCAATTCCATATTTTTTAAATAAGCAATTCCAAAATTGCCTATTAATTCTAATTCTGGAATTGAATTAAACCCATATCTGTGTACCAGTACTCTTTTTCTTCTATAATCCATAAAGGCATAATATTTATTCACAGGCTTTTTATGCTAAGTAAATTTCCTGATTTTATCAAATTCAATGACATTTTCAGGACCTGGAATATGATTTTATTTTCCAGGTTGTGTTGGAACCCTCCTAGCTTGAAAACAATGTATCTTTGCATGCTTGTGTACAAAGTATGAATCTTCCAAGTACTGTACCACCAACTCACAGAGTTTCCTTTACAAATACTCAGCTTGTACACTAGCCAACTCCAAATATAGCCACACTTCACTGATGATTCTCCTCACTAGTTCAAAATATGGATTTTTTTTTATGGTCAATTACAAAAAGGAAATAAAAATTAACAGGATCCCTAAACATAAGAGATAACCTGCTAGTCCATATGCAGCACATTAAAAAAACAGCCAGATAGATGTAATAATTTAGATAAGTGAGCACTATCCATTTCTGACCACTTTGAATGTTAGTAAAAAAGTGTTTCATCTATTTTCTTTGTTAGCAATGGACCTCAGTTGTGGCATGTCTTCATTCCTGGTGCTATAAACACCAGGGTTTACAAATACCATTATTAATATCCCATAAAATTATAAAACTGTCCAAGATAAATAAGAATAAATTGTTGCTGAATATTGTCCTTTCATTCCATGATCTATGATCATGAAACAGGGATAGCACACAAAAGTATGAGCACTTATTTCCAGTGTGGTCCCTTTTATTGAGTGGTTGTTCATACACACTCCCCCACCACTCACAGGGGAGTGGTACGGAAAGATGGAGCTGAAATACCCTGATGGTGATCACTGCCAGAGTGTATTACCTCCTCAGGGGGTCTTAATGTCCCTGCTTTTACAATCAATTCAGCGGGGATGGCAGCACCATTTAACGTGCTCAGCCACCCATAAATGGGCACTCTGCCATCTTGTTGTAGGTGTTACATGGCAGCCATTTGGCAGGACTAACATGGCTTTTTATTGGCTGACAGTGTTGTTTACAAACAAATTCCATTTGGGTGTGTTTGATTTTCCATTGATGGAATGGATCTTCATGAAATTTTTTCATTAGGTTGCTTTAGGTAACTTTTCTATTTGTCATTCCAAAATGTGATATTACTGATGTATAGACCGATCCTGCTATGCATGAGTATTTGGACCCCGGGTGAGATGTTAGGTTAGAAAAAAATTGCCAACCGGCCGATAACATGAAAGTCAATGTGATTGTTTGAAACAAGATGGATTTAAAACTCGGACTGAGCCAGGAGCAAGGTCAATCTAGAACAAACTCACATATTTGGATATGTGAATCTATTCTGAATGTATACACCATGTTTTTATATATAGATATATATAAAGGGTGTCATAAAATATTATCTCATTAAGGTGTTGTTAAAACAACAAATCAGATCTGGCCATCTTTTTGGCCAATGGTGCAACAGGCAAACTATTTTTTGTGAATTAAGCCATGAATCCAGGATTTATTTATTCAGGATACAAAAAACATAAACTACAGATGTGGCTATTTTACATTTCTTTCACACTTGTCAAAAGAATAGTGTATTTTATTCTGAAATTGGTGTCTATTAAAATGTAAACAATCCTGCTAAAGAAACAGTGCAGTCAGCGTAACAGCTGTGTAAAAACTATGAAGCTGCTGCCCACACCCAGTCACTGGGCGAAATGAGATGGCAGCAAGACTTAACAAGGTCTGCCTTTATATAGCTGTATATGTAAATGAGCTACCTGATATGTTGCACATGTTTAATATCGAATGTAAACATGGGGGAAATTTAAAACTTTTTGTACATTTGTGAGACAACAAAGTAAACAGTTAGGTCTAGGAAATATCCAAGATCAAATGGAAGAAAATGTCTATTTACTTTGGTTCTTGAAAAAACGTGCAATGGTCATTTCCCTTGTAATCCAAGATTCCTCATAACTAGTAATAATTTTCTAACTTAACATTGAGCTTCAGTCAATTTCTGCTTCCAAGGTGTCACTGTCATAGCGGGATTGGTCTATAATCTATTGTGGGATGAGGAATTTAGTGGCTGAGAAATAGTGACTATACTAACTTTTATATATACTACCTATATCCAGTACAAGTCTAAGGTGCATCTGTCACATGAAGCACTCATAATACAGTTTAGTGGTAACACTAGACTGGTAAATGACTACTAGTTAGTACTAGATCTAGTACCAGATTTTTATTTTGATGTATAGACTTCTAATATGTAAAACTACCGATAAATCAAGAAATATTGCCACTAGAAGCAAATCTGATCTATACTATATAACCAATTACGTTAATAAGGCAGACACGTTATTACCTTTAGTTAATAATAACTTACTATTAACTATAAATAATAACGTGTCTGCCATAACAGTAAACTAGGCTTAAGTTAAGTACGCCAATTATCGCTCATATTTACAATTTCTGATTTGCATGTTGTCGTTAACGATTTCTAGTACAAAGCTGCAACAGTTGCGTTAAGTCTTAACTCTACATACACTCATGAATAAAATATAAAACAACCATTGCAATTCAATAAACTATAACATTATGATTATAGAGTTATCACCTTTCCCTAAGGCAGACATTTTCGCCATTAAGAACTCCCGGTAACAAGATACTTCGCCACACTAACGTTTCACCTCGAGTTGTTTCGCCTGGTATTGATTTTATTTGGTAAAATAAGAGGTACGATATGTGAATTAAAAACATTCAGAGATAACTCATAAAACACACTATTGACTAACTATACCATTATTTCCAATATAATTCTTTTAAATGAAGAATATAAATATGACACAGGGAAACTTAATTACAGCAATAGAGAGGTCTATTGATATTTAATAGATTGATATAAGACTAATAGCACACAACGATTTAATAAATGACAAGTAGAATGATTACAAATCACTGGCAATGGCAAAGTTTCTATGTCTATATTTAAAGTAAATTAAAATAACTTTTGTTATAAACACATTTTTCCTGGGAAATTTCGCATTTAATTGTTGTTTTTCGTGACTCATATTCATATGATAAGCTAAACAAGAAAAGTAGTATTTACATATAACAAAGTCTTTCGAATAAAAGCAGCCAGGAATAACATAAGCCTAAGGGTTGTCTTTAGTGTTCAAGGATAGAGTGTCCCAACGTGGTGGGACGAAATTCCAATATTACGAAAGCAGCAGGAACCAAGAAAAATACTAAATAGCACATGTTTGTAGAAACCTGAAACAATGGAAATGACCATAATCCATTCCAGGAAAAGGGAGAGTTTACGTTACCCAGGGTAACAGTATTTAATAAATGTTAGCTGTAGAGTGTTTCCCTTGATATAGTTGTAACTAGTCTAGTCTTATGATTAAACTCTGGGTTATTTATACCTATTAATTAGAACTCAGCTTCATATCTATGACCATCGTGAGGTTTATTACACACAACCATTAATAAATTCTGTTGGTGTGTCGTGATTATTTTGCAATAGGCAATTTTACAACGCGTTGTTTTAGATATCTTCATGTTTTCGTTTTAAGAATTGTATGTGAAATTCATGGATTTAAAAAAGATTGTACACACTTAGAGTTAATTTAAAGGAGGAATATACAAAGAAAGAAGAAGTATTTGTGTGTAGATAACCAGATGAATCATATGCATTTAATGTATGAAACATTTAATACAATACAAACTGCTACTATGAGAAATATTGCTACTGCTTCGTTAGATAATGTTGGCCTTTCTGTCACTCTTCATCTTGAACATGTTTCAAAACATCTAAAAAGTAATCTAAAGGATTTATTCAGTACAACATTTTCTTATACACTACAGATATATGATCCGGTTGGTTTGTAAATAAATTCAAATGATACAGATAACACATACAGTGACTTAGCAGTTTTGTGGTAATTTCAATAATCTTTGATGTGATATTTCGTACAACTTAGCTATATGTTGATGATGTTTATTGTGTGGTAGGGAGAATGGATTATGACAAAGAATAACAACGATATCTTAGAATTCCCTTCAAAACCTCTCTGTATACGGCTACGTGACTGAATAGTTGATGAATTATTTGCATAAGGAAACATTCAAAATAAATGAATTGATGGCTTACTCTCACAATCAAATTCGTAAGTTTTAATGAATAGTGTATCAATATTTCCCATCGGGATGCAGGTATTCCTCCTCCAATATTTTGTCCCTCGATCAAATCTTTTTAGCCTTCCAAATTTAAAATTTAAAAGTAAATGTGTGTTGATATAAATTATCACTGGTATTTTAATACTACATTGGGTATTAGGTATATATTGATTGACTAGATGAGTTACAATGAGGAACAAATATAATACAGCTCTTAATTTAAACCAGAAAATATCCCATTCCCTACCAAGTTAAAGTTATTATGCCATCGCCATCCAATCTGTTAGAAGAGAACTCTCAGCAGTATTGTTGATTAAGCAAAATATAATGTTATTAATATTTGTTGAAAAAACACATAATATAATATTGTTCTTCTGTATCTAAGCTAATTAAACACTTGAGATTCCGAAACAACAATTATATATTTTATAGTGCGCGAAAAATAATCAGTATAATATAACGTAACAAACAATTAGCTTATTCCCTATCAGATGCACTACCACACGAAATAATTCTAACCACCAGCTATCATAGTTCGATTAAAATGTTCTCTTGTTCCCTAAATCCTTAATTTCCGAACTTTCACCAGCAATTGCTTGTGTGTAATATTCCCACTAGGGATTATTTTGTGACGCCATCTTTGACAAAACATCACGTAGTGCCATAGCTTTGTTTACAAGCATTCTGAGCTGTTGACAGACATAATGTCAGATTCCGACAAAAGGTTTGACATTCTCAGGGATATCAAGCCCTACAGCTTTGAATCACTTGCAACAAAGTTCACACACAGTATCAGTTGTCAGGAATTAGCTGCAGCAAATGCAGACGTGGATCTAGAACAACTGTCGATACCTGGTCCCAGTCCTGGTCCCAGTCCACAGCAAGAGTTGGATGGGTGTGCATTTGTTTGTGTTGCTATAAGCTTAGTTGATAAGTCAACACACTGGGCCTGAATGAGAATATTTCCCTCTTCCTATCACACAACATAATTTAAAATAAAGTTTTATTTGTCGGTACACGGGAGCCCGGTGGATGCATGGGGTTCTCCCATATGTGGCCTGTACCAGTTTATACAGGGATGTGCCGCCCTCAGTGTCTCTTTCTAGCCATGTTTTTTTGATCATTTTCGGACCAGGTTTTGACCGCACTTAATTACACTTTGGATATAATAATTTGTTTTTGATGTAAGTTTCTTTGCACAATTTTATGCGACACAATACACCATTTTATACGTTTAATAAAGACAATATGGAACACGTAACACAGGTTAAACAAGGCCAAGTTGAGTGTTTGGGGTCTTTGTTTGGCAAATATGACGTCACATTCCGAATATTCTCAATTAAAGTTTCAGTCATGTAAGACGTTTTAAAAGCACTGTAATTTTATTTCTAGGAAATAAATAGCATATATCTCTGATTGAAATTGATTTTAATATATAACACTAATATTTTGACAAATTTTGGGAAACCATTTCTTGTGGCCTTAAATTGTATCACTGCTGTCATCCTTCAGAGTCACCTTTAATTCATGCAATAAAATTATTCTATATATGAATCAATCTCTCAGTATACACCAGACCATGAATCCATGTGGGTTACAGGTGAAGTAAACTAAATGGCTGGGCACCAATCTGAATGGGTGCCCTTGAACATAGCTTCAATACGTTTCAATAGTAATCAAACAAATATTAGCTTGTCACACACCTTTGTTTGTAGTCTTATTGTATCCACAGGTTTAAGATCTGTTGTCCTATCACCTGTATCAGATGAAAAACAGTCATTGATGATAATATATTGGAAACTGTCCTGAATGCCCAGAGATTTATTAACATCGAATGAGGAATTAAGACTCACAACATTTTGACCATAATAGTGGAATATGAATGACAAATATCATTATTTTTAATAAATCATAGAAAATATTGAAAATTAACTTACAAATAAATACATCTAATTAGTAACTACAACTGCTGTCTTTGAAGATAACTAGATGAAGCTGTATGATTTATTTAAAAACAAAAATTCAAATATGAACTGCATTTGCTTTACTTAAATACACATAACAACTTTAATCAATCAAAGAAATACTCAGTGACAGTACAATACACTCAAATGTCTTTAAAGGGCTGGAATAGTTAGAACAATTCCACAATATGTCAAAATAACTTTGAAAATACATTTACATGTAATAAACATTCTTTCAGATAATAAATTGGGGTTACACATAATTGCGTTTTTGAACTAAACTAGCTTACACTTAGATTAAAATCATGTTGAGGGATAAATCTTCTTTAAATGGTCAAATAAAACAGTCTAAATGTGAAATATGTATTTGGCATCCAGATAAAGCATACAAATAACAGTATATTCCATTGACTATACATTCAACACCAGTACTAATGTGTTCCATTGTTAATACCAGGCAAACTCTATATCTCTCTATTTTGCTCCATCTTATAGTGCATTTAGTTGTATTGAAGCTACACATTAAGTTAATGTGGCCTATACAGGAACTGATATTTGTCATTCATATCCAATATCATGGTCAAAATAGTTTAGTAGTGTCTAAAATGCACAGCCATAAGAAGCTTTGAGTAGCCCTAAGTAAATTGTTATTTTTTTGCGAATAGGTGTTTTACTTATTCACGAATGCGTGAACTGGTGATTGTCCGAATAGTTTGCTCCCAAGATTACTCTATTATCGTTCATTCATACCCGTTTTCTATTCAGTTTCTCCGTCAAATTGCTTATTCGTTTGGGCTTGCCATCACCCAATTGATCGAATTTGGTTGGAATGGCATTTTTGTGAGTCTGACACTCTTCATGTCATAGGCCAACTGATTGGATTGTTCAAGTGAGATGCTAGCAAGACAAGTTTTAAAACCACTGTAACTGTGTTTCTAGGGAAAAATATATCTCCGACCGAAATTGATTTGAATAAATAACACTGACATTTTGACTAATTTGGGAAAACCTTCGTGTGACCTTTAATGCAAAAGATGATGGACGCCGTAAAACATTTGTCGATAAATGTTTTTTTCTCTCCAAATTTAATTTTACATGTAAATGTGGAACAACTCATCTTCATTTTGGTGCAGCCTTGTTTCCACAGATCTTTATTACGTTAGCGCAATAACTGGAACGTACGAATAGCAAAACCGCTTCAATGGCGTCATGGATTAAAGAGCGTCGGACATTGTTAGTTATGGTGATGGTGTGAGGGAGGTCGGAGGTTGGAATCCTGGGCATGGCATTATAGTAGAAGGAGTTTTTCATCCATCCATGCAACTGGTAAGGTTTTTTCCGCCCAATATGCCATTTATTGTACACTTTAAATTAGGTTAGAATTATTCTTCGTGGTGAAGGAGTAAATTTCAGCGTAAGCTAATTTCCATTTCGGCAAAATTATTATTATTATTATTATTATTATTATTATTACGAAATGTGTTCAGTCCTTTAAAAGGTACTGAAAACAGATGAAAATGATCTAATTAGAGAATTTAAAAAAACCTGACCTATTTTATTGGTTTATTATATTTAAGTGTCGCATAGGTAAATGTAATGAAATGAAAATAACATAAAAGGTAACATAAAAGGTAACATAAAAGGTAACATAAAAGGTAACATAAAAGGTAACGTAAAAGGTAACGTAAAAGGTAACATAAAAGGTAACATAAAAGGTAACATAAAAGATAACATAAAAGGTAACATAAAAGGTAACATAAAAGGTAACATAAAAGGTAACATAAAAGGTAACATAAAAGGTAACATAAAAGGTAACATAAAAGGTAGACATGTCACTATGTGATCACTAAATATGATCGTGCTAAAGATAATTCAGGTATATAATTATCTAAGATCACATTTACATTAAATTTACGATTTGTTGCGGCTGATTGAACAAAACCCTACACCGTTGGTAAACAAATAATTCACCTCCCCCCCCTTTCGGAACATGTATTCTTAAATAAGCAAGATGAAGCCAAATAAGAAAAAACAGTAACTGGAATATATATATATATATATATATATATATATATATATATTGGTAAGATTTGTTTCAAAATATCAGTAGCTTTGTATAATATATTTTAAACAAATGACAGAACACGAGATGTTGACTTTCCACAGCTTTAGCCGGAAGTGCATTTCTTACAGACATAATAATAATTCGAAGTATTTACATTGTGTTTCTTATGATAATATATTACACTTTGAATATTGGATGAACAATGACTTTTGAATGTTCTATTATTGATAGATCGAATTGGATATTTGTTAACTATATCACTGTGCGGTGTAATGTCTCTGTCCTACAATTTTACCATGATAATATTCTATAAGTTATATAAACATGTGCTACAAGGTTCTCAAACAATCTTTTGTTGACACGTTTTCTGCTTGCTCGATTGTGAATAAGGCATTGACTATTCACTTGTTAAAATGAACGATATATTATTACTAGCTAAGGCTTTCATCTGAGTTTGTTGATTCTTTCTACCCGGTCGTTCCCAATTTTTTTTTTGGTATAGTATTTTCTTATTAAGAATGTCTAGCTTTGAGAAATTGCATTGTCATGAATACAATCTAATGACGATATATTTAGTTCTGTTAGATAGGTTGTTTACACAAAACAATGGAATAATTTATTAACTGTTTCATTTGCCTTGATAAATAATGAACGTACGCTAGAGTTTGACATTTACACCGTTAGATTATGAGCGAATGGGAATATGTTTCCTTGTGCCAGAATTTGGTATGTCAATATATACATATTAGCTAGAATAATGGCCCGATCTTGAAGGTATATATTGAGAAAACTGAAACTGTGACCGTGAATGTCTATAAACTGGCATCTATTTGATCAGTAACTTCTAAACACATTATCAACATGTCCACGTACTCCATATGTCTTTAGTCTATTCAAAAGTATTTCATGGAATATAATAATAACAAAAGCTTAGGAAAGATCACAAAAGACAGCCAGAGTTATTTTAGGTTTTGACTTATTACCAGTTTCGACCCAATAATTAAAAAGGTAGAAGATTCGGCGTAGAGTAGAATGTTTGGAGTAAAGGCCATACTTGTGTCTGAATAAAATGAATTACAGGAATAATAATAGTTTTTAGTACATCATTATTTTCTAATATTTTGTGTATACTCTACTCTGGCATTTATACATTGGAATAACGTTTGTAGTTTTCAGATACAATATTGGCATCAAATGATCTATTTTTATGCGAATAAAAGGTTATAGAACATTGGAAATTCTTTCTTTTAACAATTTTGTGGAGATTTTGTGGACATACTATTCAAATTATATATAGTTATAAGAGCGTCGAATGGCGAGACTGGCTCAAGAAACATGCTGTACGAAATGTTATTTGATGGTGTCACATTAAGATTGGTCTTCTTCCGAATCTTTGATTTTGCTTTTGCCTGAAATTTTTCACAGATTGAATTTTTATCTATTAGGAATATTTGAGGAATGCTTGAATTATTATTGAGTTTTCCAATATACTTTGTTATGATAAACCAAGTCTTTCTAATATTATTCTTTTTTATTTCAAAACAATTTGAAAATATTTAACTATTGCTAGCCGTTTCTATCAATAAAACACGCCGTTGTACTCTTTGTATGGTCCAGTGTTGTTTGTATGGGTTGGTTTGGGCTCATTTAAATCAATCAATCAATCAATCAATCATCAGACATCTCCTTGGCTAGCATCACGTTGTTCAACTGTAAAAGCAGAAGATTATTTTTGAGTTTGACAATTAACATTTATATTGAAGTTTGAACAGAGAAATTATGGACATTAATCAGCGTTTGTGTCCATCGACAAAGAGACAGAAAACCAAATTCGAAGTGTGCGGCAAGTTTCAACAACAATGGGTTGCTTCCAAATTTGACTGTGAGTACGCTCTTTGTACCATAATGTGAATTTAGCGACACCAGGCTTCTATATGGATAGGGATCTTTTAATGTCTAAACATATATTATAGATCTACAGACGGATTAATTCTAACTAATTACTTTATTCCTTTTCGCCATGTGTTCCACACTCCAGATCTTCCGGGAACATACTTTATTACTCTAACAGTCATTCCCGGGATGCAAGGGAGCATGCATTATTATAAGATTATGGCATTACATCCCTCCTCTTTTTAAAATTAATGATTGTAAGGTCTGATTACTTATTCGATTATACTTCTTAGATGTACACCATTACAAACATAATCTGATTACGGAACGAAGTGATAAATTTCGACTTAAGGGCCTACTGAAAACCTCTGAATTACAGTCTCAATTCAATGTTTCATTGTCGCATAGACATAATTTTAAATATTTTCTTAAAATTACTTGACTGAGTACCATTATTCTTACACCACCTAATGCAATCTTTATTTTGGAAGCAGAAGTTACCAGTTCACGCCCCCAAAGGACTATCATGGTATCCCTAATCAAACAACATTATTATGGCTGTGATTGGTTATTATTTATTAATGTAGTCTTTCATCCAAGAAGGTTTTTATTCCTGGTGGACCTAGATCACTTCAATTGGGATATCATTGTTTATGGAATGGTCCTCTATCAAGTCGCTCTCTTTCGGCGGTGCCTCCTTTACGTTCACCAATTTGAATCTTGAAACTAATAAAATTATAACAAACAAATTGTGTTAAATTTCTAGGAATGTTCATTGATGAAATTCTAACATGGAATGAGAACATCAAAGTCATTAAGCAGAAAGTATCTTGATCATATTTTGTTATAAACAAAGAAAAACACGTACTAAATATATAAAAAACGGTTTAAAATCTTATATTCTCTGGTGTATCTGTATCTAACATGCGGGGGCTACCAATGATACCCACTTGAAACTGGTCATAATGCAAAATAAAATTATTAAAGTCATAGCTGGCGCAACCTATTATGCTTACACCGAACCGATTTTCAAGCACTTGCTTGTATTAAAACTAGCTGATATATATATATATATATATATATATATATATATATATATATATATATATATATATATGAGTGTCAAAATATGTCCTAAATTTCGTATACAAGTTACTACACTCTCCACTAAACAACCTTTTTACTGCATCTAGAACTGTGAATGAATATAGTACCCGTTACTCCACAAGGATGAAACTACAAAACCCTCAAACTCGGACTGTTGTAACATCACAATGCATTACCAAGAATTGGACACAAACATGGAATCATTTATCTACTGAACTCTACACTAATACTGCTCATCAGACGTTGATACATGTATCTGGCTTCTCTTCTAAATTCCGAAGGGCCATGATTCGGGGAGTATAGCTACTGATTAAATTATTATTTCTAACTCTGTTAATCTGATGGGCGGGGCTGGCTGAGGCATGTGGGTGGGTGGAGTGGTTCAGTGTGGACACGTGTGATCTTAAATATTTCGTCCTGTCTTATTATATGTGCATTGTTTCGGGTGCTAGTTCTAGTTTATGGTACCTTTTGTTCAGGTATAATTTTGTGAAGTACGATGACCCATTCAGTTCAAAGATGACGTCATCAATCGTTAGTGTCACATGATGTATACGTCGGATAGCTTGATTTGCTTCACGCATATCACCACATATGCGAAATTCATTTGATTTCATCGGCTTGGGCTAAGTGACTATTGGGATGACCCATGGTGTTGGACCATCTATCACTTCCTCAATGATGTCGAATTGTTCCAGCTTCTCTAGCTCTTCTTCGGCTTTCTCTCTGGTGTGATATGGAATTCTTCTATGCCGGTTCTGCACGGGTTGAATCGTCTCATCAATGTGTAACTTGACTTGAACAGCTTTTAAATCACCAATGCATTAAAAGATGTCTCTTACTCTGTTCGCTTCACATATTTTAGGGACAAAACCAATTAATACAGCTGTTTCATGGCTCAGAAGATTGCCTTTCCCTTCACATGTCGCATATTCTGTGATGGTGACTGTGGCATTGTTTCCAATGATCTCTGCACTGCCCTCGAATGTTCATTGGTCTTGCTGCATATGGGATAACCGGATTATGCTCCATGGTAATCATTGGGTGTTTCCTTTAGACTATTGAATGTTTCTTCACCTAGCAGGTATTTAGATGACCCTGTGTAACGAGTACTTTGACAGGTGAGTTGTTAATCATCACAATCACAAATGGTTTGTTGACACTGTTTACTTCCATCCTAGAGAGTTCAAACGACCCCCCCCCCACACTAAGGAGCCTATCCAGTGTCATTTCCTCACCCAACGCTCTTATTCATATTCCCTGTTCACCTGTGGCTTAAAATGGTTGTTGAGTTGGTCTACTACCTTGTCAAACTCTGAATCAGTGCCATTGTCAGGTATCATGTCAAAGCTATCATTAACTGACTCACCTACAAAATGTAACAGCCATGTTCCCACCGCAGACCGATTGCTGGCCCCGTACTGTCAAACGCTGAAAACTGAGGTAATGCTGTTGCCATATTTTTTTCTCTTTTAACGAAAATGTCAGTTCAAACTTCGAGCACTGACGGTGTTGTTGTACTTACCCCTTTTCATTCACCTTCACTTCGTACGTGTGTGACGTCTGACGTGCGACGCCATCGATGTTCTCTTTATCTATGTCAAGTTCATTTTTTCGTCGAACTTCTGTCGCATTCAAAAACGATTTATCAAATCATGTGTCTTTTCCGACTATTTCGTGCTCTCCCACAAGCTGTTTAGACATCCTCGTCTCCAGTTTTGTTTTAATGTCTAAACATATATTATAGACCTACAGACGGATTGATTCTAACTAATATCTTTATTCCATTTCGCCATGTGCTCCACACTCCAGATCTTCCGGGAGCATACCTTATTACTCTAATAGTAAGTCACCGGATGTAAGGAACCATGCATTATTATAAGGCCACGAGATTACATACCTGATCACTGCACTATACAAAAGAAATGAAGCAAAGGCGAAAACTGACATATAATGACGTCATTCTTCGCTGTAAAATCGCATTTCGCATTCCGTTGCCAACTACTTCATCGACTGTTGGTGTGCCAGCGCTCACCTTACTCGCAAACAAAGATGACCCCATGCTGTTGTGTGGAAAATGACGAAGAAAATCTCATTCAACCAAAGAGTGATAACTGACTTGGTTGTGCTGAATCCAACCAAACGATATCAATTAACGTGTATTGCAAGATTTCGTCTGGCTGACCGCTTTGCTGCTCTTGTTGACCAAGAGGTCCTCAAAGAAGAATTTCAGAAGTGCCAGTTATGGAGGACATTGAGATCGGCATGGAAGAAGGTGGTGTACAGAAATATGTTGACCATTATTTGAGTGAAATCATGAAGAAGAAAAAAACGGCAATGGGACAGATGCAGTTGCACAAGTAACGATCATTGTTCTCAGCTTACCACACATCAATGCTGACTGTGAGAGAGCGTTTTCTGTTATTCGGAAAGTGCCTATAGGGTGTCGTCAGGGCTTGAACGTGGACACGCCCACAACACCTTTACCGTTCAACAACAAGAAGTCATGCTATGAGTTTAATGTATCCGATGAGGTGGTGGCTCTAGCAAAACGTGTCACACGTGGCTACAATATGCAGGTCCAGTAAAATGCCATGTTTGGACCTACATGCCGTCTGCTTAACATGCACAGTTGCAATCAATGTGAATACCTGATTGTTACATTATATGTTGCTAAATGTAGAACCGATCAATAATGGTCGACGACAATGATAGTGGTTCTGTTTCTAAGAAATTATGGTTTTGTTGACGCCTTTACCGTTTTACTAATCCTAAGCTCATTTCATTTCTCGGAGGTTTCTTCCATGGTGTTCCGACGATGATTTGGTCAAGGGAAGATCCGTACATTACGTAGAACTATCACAGCAATTAAATATCTTATTGGGCCAGGACTACCATCAGAGAATGGGCGACATACAGAGTGAGAAAATGGATAAATAACATAGACCGAGAATTATATACACAGATCGCAAAGGGATTAAAAATGGAAAGGTGTAGGGCCAAGGATCTCAAAAACTCGGTGGTATTTAGATGCGCTGAGCTTAAATGTATCTGTGCATTTCCTTCCCCCAACTTCATACTTCTCAAATATTATTTGTTTTCATATGAAATTTACCCGTCCTCCAGTTTTTAAATATATTTCAGTCAAGATTCTTCAAAATTACAGATGCATTCTACCATTAAATATAAAAAGGGTATCTCTCCTCAATACATCACATGTACATTATCAATAAAGAAAAATTTAAATTATACCATTAAAAATATTTAATTGATTTACACGCACTAAATGTATTTCCTACTTTGTCATTTTTTGTATGTAAAGACAACTTTTATTCAACAAGTTTGATTGAGATCTAACTTATTATGAATTAAAATTTATCGTCCTCCACCCCCAAAAAGAATGCTATAAATGGTTCCCAAACACTAAATATTAGAAGTTCAATAATATACCTTTCCAAAAAATTTGTTTTTAGTAAATCACGATAATTAGATCAACAACAAAAATATTTTTCCATTTGAAAATAGCAATACTTAAATAAAACATGAATAACACAGAACTACCAACAAAGAATGGGCGACATACATACATGTTCATAAATAATCACCAAAGAGTGAGAAAATAGATAAATAACATAGACTGAGAAATACGCACTAAACCGATATTTTTTCAATTCTTAAAAATTAAATATTTGTGATGGAACATTATTAGACTTCAGTTTCGGCGACTGAAAGAGAAAGATGGCGCCGAATACGGTGAATGTGAATGTTATGAATATGATAGTAGCAGAAGCGACATGTCAGAAAAATGTGTTTTCTGAAATTAAAATTGCTATCAAATGTAACACCAAGGTTACATACAGTGACTAAGTTGTAGTTGTCTGGATGTACCTATAATGATGAAATCTGTTGTGTTAGCATTGAGCCTAAATATATTGTTTATCATCCGGCCAGAGATATCACCGAGACAGTCACCTAGTTGTAAATAAATTAAATGTATTCTTGGGTGTCATCTGCATATAAGGGCGCCTCCGTGGTCTAGCGGTAGCGTGCTGGACCATAGATCACTACCACCCGTGTTCGAATCCCGGCGTGGGCATATCTGTAGGTTGTTTCGTCTTTCACTTCGTCTCATTACCTTTGGAAGTCGCTCGGCCCATTTAGCCTACCTTGTGCACAAAAGTGGCCGTAATCTGCATATAAATGATGGTCTAATTTGTGGCTGTGAATAAGATAGCTTAGTGGTGTGGCGTACATAGTAAACAACAGCGGTCCAAGAATAGAGCCTCGTGGAACTTCACAAAACAAAGGCACTGCCTTTGAAAAACAGTTTCTAATTTTAATTGATTAAAACCTATTTATCAAGAATGAGTGGATCCAGGTAAGAGTTGTGTCTGATATGCCACACCAATCAGAGAGGCGATCTAGAAGAACAGCATAATCAATAGTGTCAAACGCTTATCATTAAAATAAATTCCGGAAATACAATTGATGAACAATTCCAATTCCGGAATTTCAATTGCTTTTTTAAATATAATAAAATTGGAATTGATAAATTTGGAATTTGAAGTTGAATTGAAGTTTGCTACCAAAATAATTTAATCCACAAATTAATTTACCATTTAATGTTTTAATTCAGAAATATTCCTGCCATGACAATGCCACGTGGAATATAAGCTACTCAAAGTAGATATTCCAAGTAGGTACTCGGTGTAGGTATTCCGAGTACCTACTCATGGTAAAAGGTAATAGGTAAAAAGAGTAGATGAAAAAAGAATTGGAATTGGAATTGATAAATTTGGAATTGATTTCTATTTATGCGTAACACATTGTTTGATTAAATCATTGGCTGTAATTAGACAATTTCTTATTTGAAATAGACATATTTCACTAGCTTGTGAAATGAACATGTAGATGTTACACGTTAATGCTTTTAGCCCAATTAAGATTCAAGAAGGAAGTATTTGTTGGCTAAAAGTTATTTTGTAGCTCAAAATAATCAACTTAATTCAGATTTATCTTACTAAATTGGTTGGCAGATAATTAAAGAGCCCATGAAACATTTCACAGTAGGCACCAAGTGATTTTGTATCAATAATTATAACTAAAGTGCAAACATTATGTGGTACAAACATTAGGAATTATTTTTTCTTTGAAGAAAACATATTTTAAGTGAGTTAATATGGCAAATACAAATGTGTCCATGTTACCTAAATGAGTCACCAACTACATGGATCTAGTCTTATTTGTTTAATCCTGTACAAAGATGACCATCCATGTAACCATAACAAAATGTGAAAAAAATCAGGCTTGAAATAACATTGACAGATCGGAACTTGTCTCGCAGGGGGATGTAATAAAAAAAATTCTTCAACCAAATATCCAATTTAAATTTATTATCTCATGGTAGCGTGAAAAAGAAGTATCCAGGATTTGTTTTCTCCGTAAGCAGACAGTTTGGTGCGCAACAAGTCAGCATTTTGATGGTTTTTCTGCTGCTTAAAACATACAAGGATATACGAGATGATTCACAGAGCCAAGCACTGGTGACGTCACAAGACAAGGTCAAGGTCGAGGAAATAAATGGCGCCAATTTCGAAGCTCAGTTGTCGCAGAAAATCAGACTGTCTTCCATGCATGAAAACTATATTAGAACGCAGCAGTTTTATACATAAACATATTGATAATAACTTTTATTTAATGATTGACAACATAGTGTAAAGAAAAACGTAATTTATTGATATGAAAATAGAGCAAAGTTCCCCTTTAAATCTTATTTCTGCTATGACAGTGAAATGATCCAATAAACCATCTGTTGCAGTTAGTGTGTCGATATAATCCGGTGTAGACCGGGTTATGAGGAGATCAAGCCAGTGACTATGAACTTGTGTGGAGAAAGAAACGTGTTGTTTTAAGTCAAAACTTGCTAAGATCTCATTAAATATGGCTGTAACAGCAGACTATGTTTCCAAATGAAGGTTGAAATCACCAAGGATGAAAAAATCAGGATGGATAGTGACTAAGTTTTCTAGTAAATCAAAAAAGTCAACAAAGAAGAATGAAGTTATTTCAGGAGAGCGATAAAGACATAGGAAGTAACCAGTAAATGAACAGTTGGAAATTTCAATATAGAGAGCCTCGAAACTAGAATATATCGGTACAGAATGGGACTTTGCTTTAAATTTATTGGATGCCAGAAAGCGAACACCACCTCCTCGTCCAGAATGACGTGGTTAGTGGTAAAAGGGACAGTCAGGAGACAGATATCGGAAATAGAAGAGGTTGTAAATGACGCTAAGCCAATTTTCAGTAATGGCGAGAATAGCCAATTTCTTAGATATGACCAAGTTTGTGATATTGGCTAAGTTGCTATGGACGGACCAAACGTTGTTGGTAGGCAAGCGGATATTGTGCTGCATAGGAGGGCCTGGATTCATATTACATGCTAGTAGTATACAAATAGTAAGATATTCAACTATATCCATAGTATTGTGAGGAGGTGAGAAAGTCATAACCCAGCTTAAGCTATTAGACTTTAACTTAGAAATAGTTTCCCAGATGGGATCAGAGATATAATAGGCTAAGATATAGTTTTTATTTAGGACGAGTTTGACATCAACATAAGGTAGAAGTACGTGTCTGTGTGTTATGATAAAATATTTATATCGGGTTGGGGAAAATGATAAGTTGCCTGCAATGTGAATACAAGTGATGGAAATGAACAAGCATTGGAAAGTAAAATTCCTGTGAAGGTAAGAGGGGCAATATGCCATGGCTTAGTGTGAAAACAACTAGAACACTGCTGTAAACAGAAAGCCAACTCGGAAAACCACCAGAAAAACATCGCGAAAACAACTTGAAAAGCAATTAGAAAACAACTCGAAAAACGCACAACTATAACAGTTATAGCCATTGATTTCTTAGTTCTGAACTACTTGAAGAGAGAATAATTGAATTATGAATATACTGGCGATAAGACCAACATGTAAACAAACTTTAATATTATATTATATTTTTTCTGAACACCAAATAAAAAATTGGAAATACTAAGTATATATATATATATATATATATATATATATATAAAGTGTGAAGTGTATTCAAAATATTAAATTGAAGTGTAAAATATGGTGTTGTAAAGACATGAACAAACAATATTATATAATTATCAGTAATGATTGATATATTAATTAATGGTTTGAATGAGTTTTTCTTTCAGTATTTTTAAGCTCTCAGTAGCTAAAACACTTTTCTATTCTCTAAATATCCCATAATGTTGGAGTGCTGGCAACAAAACCCAAGTAGGCGACCTTCCTTCTCCGATCTCGTAATAATATTATTATTACGTTTCTGTAAGATAAGAAGGTTGGATGACAAATTTATCAACTAAAGTATTAATTTACCTTTTTGAGCTACAAAATGTGATATTTCAACTTGCTTGAACGCAGATTCGTGACACTTTCTTATTATTTCCGATTTCCAAATTATCTGGGTCGGATGTTAGAAGCTCTGTCATTGGTCAGAAAACTTTGAACGCAAGCTGAGTAGCGAGTTAGGGTCTGCGTGTTGGGGAGCTTCGAATACTATTTTGTTTACAATCAGGTGTTAGCATGGCCATGGGAATAAATTATATCCAATTGTTCTGACGGGGCAGATCATCCCCTATCGGGATCTCAACAGGATTTCAATGTGACTCTGGAATGACCTAGGATATCAACAGGATTTCAACGTAACCCAGGAATGACCTAGGATCCGCGGAAAATTATCACCTCGGGTAAATACAACAAAGCAGGGCCGTCTTAACAGCACTATAGGCCCACGGGCAAAGCAGTGTATTGGGGCCCCTTTCTACACAACCACTCACAGCAAATCACAACATACATAGATTAGCATGGCGCCCCTATGCTCGTGTGGCCTCCGGGAAACTGCTCAGCGTAACCATGCGTTAAGACGGCTCTGAATAAAGCGGTTTAGTGTTTACCACGCCAGAGTGTAGAGTTACTTAAGTCTGCTTAACACACACAAATTTTAACATGGGCCTCTATGCTTGTGGGGCCCCTATGCTTGATCGGCCCTTTATCAACGTCAGTTTACCTACAAATTGCTCAGATATTTTCTCGGAATGGGCCCTACAAAAGTAGTTTCCTGTATTTCTAGTTAAGCTTCAATACAAGAAGACTGTTCCCAATGTAAAGTTACCATCAAGATAAACACTTTATCAGTATCAGTTTTGCTTGCAAAATGCTCAAATATATTCTCGGAATATAGTTTCTTGTATTTCTATAGCTTTAAACTATTCTTTAATGGGAACAAGTTAATTGATTACTTCTTTTTAGGCTTAAATTATTGGTTTAACAAACCTTGAAAGATTTTGTCTCGATTTCATCCATACGTTCCGCTTAATTGCTCGGTGGAATATTGCACTTTCTTACCAGGAATTCTTGAACAATGAAATCCTTGTTCTCGTGGTCTATTAGCTTAGGAAACCACATACTTTTTTATTAAAATTACATCTTAATGATCATCTTAATTTGAATAATAATGTTAACTTGTGTCTGAATGATGCTCTAATCTTGTTGAACATCTATTGAAACGAGAGTCGGTCGCTTCTTCTCTAGTCTGTTTGGTGAATGATTGCTTAGTTTTTTTTTCATCATACCGTTCTAGCTTTTTGTTCTAATTTCTTCTTTCTTTCATCTTTATTTGTTGAAATCAGAAAGAATAAGAGAATATTCTTCATTAGTGATCCTGTCAGTCGTCA
Source organism: Paralvinella palmiformis (assembly GCA_025642065.1). NCBI lineage: Eukaryota > Metazoa > Annelida > Polychaeta > Terebellida > Alvinellidae > Paralvinella > Paralvinella palmiformis. Next base: position 238,000 of record JAODUP010000546.1, on the reverse strand, counting down.
AAACTTGGCAGATGCGATTACTGATGATGTTAACTTTTGTATCGGCCAGTATTTTAATTATTTCATGATTCTCAGCCTTTTGAGAACGCTTCTTATTAATTTGTTTTCAGGATGCTATAAATACGCGTCCCGAGTGCAGCCTCTTCCTTTGCAATCTCACTTAGCGCTGCAATGGTTTTAGAAAGCAAAGCTACACCAGCAACACCAAGACCCATTGTGCATGTCACAAGAATTATATCAACTTTTTTGTTGACTTTCAAACATTTATGGCACTTTCTCTTTCAATTGCCCCTCTTATCCCTCCCAATCTCCAATAAAGTATGTCCACTATCCATTGGTGATGCATTTAGTAATTGGTATTGGCAATTGTGAAATCTTCTCATTATTTTTGTATTCAATTTTTTATTAGTGAGAAATTTTTAAAATAAATAATGTATGTAACATAACGATCTACCTTCAATGTAAAAGAAAAACGTTCTGTGAATTATTCTGGATAGTAATGTAATTACAATATGATTTTTGCATTTGAGAATAGTTCCATTTTGTATGCCATAGCGTTTATATTTTAATTCCTGTTCATTAGTCATAACCATGTATCTTTAAACATTATACGCGAACACTAAACAATATAGTTTTAGTTCTGTTGTGTTCAATTGATAATGTCTCTTATCTAAAAACAATCTTCCATGCTATTGGTCCTCCCATTTTCGGTAAATATGTGACACCTTTCATTGTTCTTTAGTAAACTTTCAGTGTTTCTCTTCTAAAAAACCTTCCTGGTTGTTTTCCCTAAGTTTATAAACTGGCATCTTTTTAATGGTATATTTATTTTACTTTACAACAGCCAACCTAGGAAGGTAATGCTCTTGAGTAGATCACGAAGACCGAATAAAAGCCCATATATATCGAGCAATAATCCCTAGTTTCTCAAATATAACCTGTTGATGCATTAGTCACGTTTCTACGAGATGGCGTATATCTGGAGACGCATACACTATTCAGGCGTTTATTACATACCAACAGCGACTTTGTTCGTTATTCGTTGCACACGTAGAATATATAAACGTCGTAGAGTCTATTGTTTATATTTTAGTTCACGTTAATCCTTATTGGTATATAGTCCCGAAAACTAGAAAGAAACAAAACTACAATTTATTACCTTGTACATTATAGAGAATGACATATTACAGTTAGGTTTAATTTCATACAACTAGATGTCTATTGGGATTGACAAGTAACTGATTTTGATCAGTTTCAACTTAATATTTACACAAATTTTACATGTGGCTGATATACAAACGCCATAGCTTTTACGAGGTAGTAAAGATACATTTGAAACTTGTAATTGTGCAAATAATATATATATATATATATATATATATATCAATTGTCAGGTTGCTAATTCTTTTAGAAATTTATATAGCATGTTGCTCTTCAACGACTCCGAAGTAGACGTTTTTTTATTATTGCACTGCGAACGACTCCTCTTCCATCAGGTTCAGTGCTACTGACACGACCCATATACCATATATTCCTTGGTAGTGTATCGTCCTTGATAAATACAATGTCACCTATATGTAAGTCTGTTCCATTTATGGTGTTCTTGTAGCATGGTAAGAAATTCCCTTTTCCAACGAACGAGACCAAAAGATATTAGCCAGATGTTGAACTCGACGCCATCTTTTCCGTTGGTATATGTCTAGTCGTTGAAAATATCCAGGTGGCGGTAATGTAATAGACGACCTCATTGTTAGTATATGGTTTGGCGTAAGTGGATCTGCATCATTCTGGTCAGAATGAAACTGTTGTGAGTGACCTCGAATTGATAATACATTCAACCTCACAGATCTGTGTTTGTACAGACTCATCATTTAACTTATACCCGTATTCATGTGGCAGTGACGTCAAGACATTTCGAGCTTTGGCGTTCTGGTTCACAAAAAACGTTTATAGTTTTAAAGCACATTTAGGTGCTAATAGCAATTAATTTGCTAGTACTATGTATTAATTGTTTCTAGTTTGTTTTACTACCATTCTAGCTCTTGTGCTAGATAGACGAAAATACTTAATTTATAATTTGTTTATAATTTGTTATGTGTATTATATATTTCACTGTATCATAATTCATATGTATATGGAATTTTATATTCTGAACTAAATTGATTGAATATATATATATATATATATATATATATATATATTCCACAGAACAGTCGCGTGCATAATATACATATAGTCACCTAATCCCCTCGTTGAAAAACGCACAGGTGGGCCGAGAAAGGCGACATACAAAAACGTATTTACAATATAGTAGTCACAATATAGTAATGCAATATGGGTCGAAGTCAACATATATTGATGAGATTCACGTCGATCGCCACCCAGTTGATCTCGGCCCATTGACATTATAGTATGAGCAACTATTATAATGTTAATCCGCTTGGAATACATGGGCCGAGATTGACGTCGACCGAGGTCAACGGGCCGAGATTGACTACAAAGTGTGTACTGCTGTGATTTATAATATTGCTGTTTTTCACATTACCGCTTTACTTAATATTATCGGCCGTTTACTCATTATCTTGCCATTGTTTCATATAAGAAATAGTATTGTTAGGTATTATCTTCACAACCAGGGCCGTTTCGAAATGGGACCGTCCCGATTCGCAACCGATCTAGTTTTAAGAATGCCTGCTAGTAGATATATGAACAAATAAATTCTGAAAACAGTAAATTATTTGAAGTTGTTGAAACGGTCCACATCCCGTTTCTAAAGGGGAAGCGGACAGTTTCCACAACTTCAAATAAACTGGCCAATACTACAGAAGTTACATATGTGAATTCATTACTTTCTGAAAACCGAAAATTATTTGCCTAATTTGAAGATTTCAAAACGACCTCAATTACAAGTTATTACCAATTAGATTAAATATAATTGATGTATTACCAAAATGGTCAATATATATGTTACAACCACAAGGCTGGCGTTGTGGTTACGAAACGGAAAGGTCCTGTTTTAAAACGGCCACGGTTGCGAAACGGGTCGGTACTGTATTACACGACATTTTCCACATGAAAATTCAATAAATATAAAAATTAATACCGATCGATACTCTGTATGTTGTAATTCTGAATTTATTCTCTGTTTGATATGTTTTACTTAATTCGTACTTTATGTTTTAGTCAACTAACCGGATGTCAATTCTGCGCATGCTCATTAAGTTCAATATACGTTCCATCGTCTGCAAGCTGTCAAAACATTGGATTTGTGATTAGAAACCTTTGGGTAATTTCCTTTAACTACTAAACTAGATAGGGTCGTGGTGTTATAATAATTTTCAGTTTACTTTTCACTCCATTATACTTATGCGTATAGTATATATACAAACATGTTATCTGATTTAAGAACCTTTCTTGACTAGATTTAGAATCTACAATGATAATCTAATGTTTGGAAATAATTTTATAGAATATTATCTATATATTACCTACTCGGTTACTCATTTACTGGGTTACTCATTAGTCTACCGTAAAAGTTTAATTCAAGATTTAAATCTGAGTTTAAGTTATATATATCAGGGTAGGCAGGTTTTTGGCACTGGCGGTTTTATCTGTGGTTAGATCTATATAGCCATGGACATGGTTTTGTAAAGGTGTCAAACATGATCAAAAGCACATACACCCCTAATTACTGTGACAAAAATTGTGTTGTGATTTAATTCATGCATTGATTATGGTAATCATTTGAAACGATGTCCACAATCAAAGTAGGCCTATGTACAATACATATATGACTGTCACTATGTAGAATTTATTTAGATTTCACTTATGGCCAAATTGTCTGATTTAATCAGACACATATCTCCCATGAATTAGACTGGGATAATCTTTGGGGCTAAAAGGCAACACAGTAATGTGAAAATTGTAGTGGAGATTAATTTCTGGGACTCAAACTAATGTGTCAGTTGGAGTTTTACAATTCTATACAAATTCTAATTGTGGTGTAATTTCTGGGGGTCCAATTTGATGTGACAAGTAAAATCACAAATGGTATTCGTGTAGGAGATAACTATAATTGACTACAGGTATAATTGTGGAATTATAAGATGATCTGAACATGTCACACCAGACACAAATTGTCTTATTAGATGGCATTGTATACATGATGAAGCTACAAGTGTTCTATTCATAGAAAATATACCTTAAATAGTGGGTTCCATCGCTATCCCTTCAAATAGTCAGACAACTAATTTTGTGGACATACACACATAATTTCACCCATCTGTCATCTGCAATGCTCTGCCCTCAGTGCAAACAAACATACAACACCATACATTAGCTACTCAACTGTCCAGCCCATCTGAAGACTTCAGACTTGCAAATCACCACCCAGCAACATTTAGTATCAGAATAATTACATTTCGACCAGACATTATCATCCCACTTCTCCTGAAAGACCCCTATGGTCACTACCAGCAACTATAACATGACAATAACGCAACAAAAATCAACACCAGGTAGCTGTGCCCAATAAGCGACAGCCAGGAGTATCTACTCCAAATTTCAATAACATATCTCTGATGGTGAAAGGGATCTACTCATGGAAGACATACAATAAATAGTTGGTACCACCTCTGTCTCATCAAGTATTGGTCTTTCTTTTACATCAGTGACTCAGCATTTCTCAGTGATTTAACATAGTACATCGTGTGTGTTCATACATTGTTTTCTAGCTTTATTTCATTGTGTATCAATCAGGGACTTACTGTTTAAGGGTGATAGACCAGTTTGGCAAGATTTATCAACCGTCATTAAAAACCCATCATGACAAAACATTGTGTCAAAAATCTGATATGTTGTCATTTGTCTAATTGAAAAACTTTCTCCTGAACAGCATGAAACAGCATTTGAGTGGTTAGCAGAAAAAGATCCTAATTTCATTGTTGCTGCCCTTTCCTTTAAAAACTCATCTGTTCCATATCCTGGCTCAACATCAATCTATCTATCCAAATGGTGGCATGGATTCCAAAGGACTGCTTTACCACAAGGCTTAGCTGATCTACGGGTGTCTCTGTACACTCCTCCAGCCTTTTCAATAGCAGCTAATACATCAACAGTTATTATGAACAGTGAACCATTATGAATATTATCACATCACATATGTATATTATTATCACCTAATATTCATCATTGATGCTTTAATAAATGAAATAATTGGGTGGTAAATATCCAACCCTGTTGGTATACCCAGTATTTAATAGGGAAACATAGACTAAGCACTAACTAAGTGTTTGTAGTATATTTGTGACTTATAAACTATATAAGAACTAATTATGCAAAATTCTGGTTCAGTACATCCCTTGGTTTTTTCACACATACATAAACACATGCGTCACAACATTATTCGATAATACTACTTACGAATTTATTAATACAATTTATCAGATCATATATATATATATATATATATATATATATGGGTAGGATAACAGGACCATATACTTGAAAGCAAGAAGACGCAGAGATCAGATATGGGGTCATTTCCACTTCCAATTTATCAGTTCCAAACTCTTTTTTGCCTAATACTTTTTACCACGAGTAGGTACTCCGAGTACCTACTCTGAATAGTTTATATTCCAAGTAGGATTGTCATGGTATAAATATTTCTGAATTGAAAAATTCAATGGTAAATTAATTTGTGGATAATTTTTTTTTCACCATACTAAACACAAAGCGGGACAAAATTCGATAAACTACTTACGAATTTATTAATACAATTTATCAGATCATATATATATATATATATATATATATGGGTGGATACCCAAAGGATCCAAACCACTTGAATTGGTTAAACGCTCGAATGGGGTTTTTCCACAGTCAGTGTGCATATCTGATAATATATATATAAGGAGCCAAAATTCTGGAGCAGTTTGGTTCCAGTATATTTACACCACATGTAAGTGTTAACATGGTAAAAAATTACAAAAGCCTAACCACAAGGCACTTTTAGCTAAAGAGATATTTGATTATATCAAGTGGTGGATCATAGTCTTGGGTGCATCCCCATGTAAAAGTGAATTTTGTAATCATCAAAGATTTGTTTATATTCCACTGTCCAGTAGGACCCTTGAAATGAATGTTTTTACTTAGTTCCGCCCAGCAACAGTCAGATCCTGTATTTACTTTCACAACCCTGCTGGGTACTAAACCAATGACATATGGTAAGTTTACAAAAGATTTAAAATAGTTATTAAAACAGTTAGGTCTGGGGACAGGTATAGTAGTTGCTGTTTTAGGAGAGGAGGGGCAAGTTTTTGCTCCAGATTGGCATTCCCGGTGAGATGATAAAATTAAGTAATTCCTAAATAGCAATATCTCTATATAGATTAGAGGTATGCTATGTGGTGGTGTCACAGTGTTGTGGGTGGAGCCCAAGGTATCTAGACCATTTTAATTGGTTAACTGCTCACTTGGAGTGCCACAGTCAGTATCTGATAATATATATATATATATAAAAGGAACCAAAGTTCTGGATCATTTTGGTTCCAGTATATTGATAACACCAAATGGTAAATTAATTGGTGGATTTAATTTTTTGTAGGAAACTTCAATTCAAAATTTCTCAATTCTAACTCAATTCCAATTCCATTTTTTTAAATAATCAATTCCAGAATTGGAATTGACCACCAATTCTGTAGTTGAATTGACCCCATGTCTGACAGAGATGTAAACAATAATATGTTTTTCTTGGTGAAAAACAGCTCAGCTCTATACCATTCTAACATACATTGTATATTTGCCTGTATAGAACAGCACATGTTGAAAAGGTGGTCTAGTTATGCTATTCATTTTCATTCAGATTAACCCCTGCTATGTTATCTTCATAATGGAGGCAGGGTGAATTTATGTTAATGACCAGCTAGATCTAGTAATAGCTTTTCCGTTACAATGCACAACTGTAATTAAACAATATTTGTTATTTCATTACAAATATATTTCAATGGTGTTATCATTACGTAATAAATAATTTGATAACTATCAAGGAGTTATCATAATTTTGTGTAACTATCAAGGAGTTATCATAATTTTGTGTAACTATCAAGGAGTTATCATAATTTTGTGTAACTATCAAGGAGTTATCATAATTTTGTGTAACTATCAAGGAGTTATCATAATTTTGTGTAACTATCAAGGAGTTATCATAATTTTGTGTAACTATCAAGGAGTTATCATAATTTTGTGTAACTATCAAGGAGTTATCATAATTTTGTGTAACTATCAAGGAGTTATCATAATTTTGTGTAACTATCAAGGAGTTATCATAATTTTGTGTATATATAGGAGTTATAAAATATTAATACCCTTTCGGTTTCTGCTTCATTTAATATTTTATCCATAATTTTTATCCTTCATGCCTCCTACAAAAAGTGGGCACCTCCATGGTCTTACTGGTAGCATGTTGGATCACAGATCACTACCACCTGAGTTTGAATCTCAGTGTGAGCATATCTGAAGTCTGTTTAATCTTTGACTTTGCTTGATTGCCTTTGGAGGTCACTCGGTCCATTTAGCCCATCATATTCACAGAAGTGGCCGTAAAACATCAATCATCATCATCCTACAAAAAGTAAGTGTTGTTTATAGGTATAGATGTGTTGACTTTGGACAACAAGTAGTGAGCCAATCAAGTGTGCTTTACAGAGTGCTACAAATCATGGGCATGAAACCCCTGCCCCCCCCCCAATTAGAAGCTCTGAAACCTTTTCAGGGAATAATGCCCCTGTTCTCTCATGTTTGAAATTAAATACCCTCTGAGGATCTAAAACTTTCTGGCAGTGACCATCTTCCTGGTATTTTATGGCTGAGGAGTTACTATCAGCCATTCAATAAAAGGTGCCACAGCTGAAGTCTATTCCTACTATCATGTGTTATCACTGTATTGTGATGATCGATCATAAAACAAAGTAAACATTTCTAGTGCAATTAGGATTTGTCAACCAGGAGATTAATTGTCATATTTGTACAGTTTCACAGCTGTTCTAGCTGCATATTTGTACCACTTTTATTCCTGTTCGTGGAGCTAGGTGATAAATTTTCCCCTACATTCAATCCAAATAGAATAACAACATGTTTGGTAAATGTGCTATGGAAACAAAGAGCAGAAACCCATGCTCATTGAGTGCTCTTGCCTCTAGTGTTGGGAAGCATGAGGTTTATGATTCTCAGCTTCACAACCACTCCATATTATATTGTATTAATATGATTAATGATTAGTTTATATGAATATTAGTTATTTTTGGACAACTATTTATTAGGACCACTATATATTTATTGCTGGATTAAGCTGATTTAGCTCAGTGTAGTTGTTACATAAAACTATGGTTTCACTTAAAGTTTGTAAGTTTGTACAGATTAGCATGGGCTAATTGGAATTTTTTTAAATGACTGCTGGTCCACAAATTTATGCATGTTTAACTTGGATATGCATGAAACATTATAATAAGATTGATGCTTTAAAATTAAATACAAATTATTATTAATATAATAATTATATAGATGTTACAATAAAAATATAAATGCATTCCCCAACATAAACCAAATATTTTAGATATTCTGCTATTGGTAGGAATAGTTAGACATTATCATACTAGAAATTGACTTTAGTGTTAGCAGACGCTGTCCTTCATTTTGGCTCGTTCTGGAGTACATGTACATAGTTGACCAATAAGACCATACAACATCAACAGCATCATTTAATCCTTCAAGTAGCTGGAGATCAAGATGTCCACTATATTAAGGTTTCCTATGAAATAAAAGTTACATGTGGTTAATTTAATGTGTAGCTTCAATACAACTAAATGTACTATAAGGTGGAGCAAACTAGGGGATATAGATTTTGCCTGGTATTAACAATGGAACACCTTGATACTTATTTAGGGTGTTGAACATATAGTCAATGGAATATACTGTTATTTGTATGCTTTATCTGGATGGCAGATATATATTTCACATTTAGACTGTTTTATTTGACCATTTAAAGAAGAATTATCCCTCAACATGATTTTAATCTAGGTGTAAGCTAGTTTAGTTCAAAAGGGCAGTTCTGCATAACCCCAATTTATTATTTGAAAGAATGTTTATTACATGTAAATGTATTTTCAAAGTTATATTGACATATTGTGGAATTGTTCTAACCATTCAAGCCCTTTAAAGACATTTGAGTGTATTGTACTGTCACTGAGTATTTCTTTGATTGATTAAAATTGTTATGTGTATTTAGGCAAAGCAAATGCAGTTCATATTTGAATTTTAGCTTTTAAGTAAATCATACAGCTTCATCTAGTTATCTTCAAAGACAGCAGTTGTAGTTACTAATTAGATGTATTTATTTGTAAGTTAATTTTCAATATTTTCTATGATTTATTAAAAATAATGATATTTGTCATTCATATTCCACTATTATGGTCAAAATGTTGTGAGTCTTAATTCCTCATTCGATGTTAATAAATCTCCGGGCAATCAGGACACAGTTTCCAAGATATTATCATCAAGGACTGTCTCTCATCTGATACAGGTGATAGGACAAAAGATCCTAAATCTCTAGATACAATAAGACTACAAACGTTAAGGTGTGACAAGCTAATATTTTTTTGATTACTATTGAAACGTATTGAAGCTATATTCAAGGGCATCCATTCAGATTGATTCGTGTATAGCATAGTTTCGTTGAATGAATTAAAGGTGACACTGAAGAATGAGTCTTGATATATTTAAAAGGTCACAAGAAAAGGTTTTCGAAAATTAGTCAAAAGATTAGTGTTATATATATTCAAATCAATTTCAATCAGAGATATATTGTATATTTTTCCTAGAAATAAAGTTACAGTGGTTTTAAAACATCTTACATGGCCAAAACTTTAATTGAGAATCTTTGAATGTGACATCATCTTTGCCAAATAAAGACCCCAAACACTCCACTTGGCCTTGTTTAACCTATATTACATGTTCCATATTGTCTTTATCAGACATATACAATGGTGTATTGTGTTGCATACAATTGTGCAAATACACATACATCAAATACCAATGGTTATATCAGACTTGTAAGTGCCATCAAAACCCGGCCCGAAACAACAACCCCCCCCCGAAAATCACCAAAAAAACTTGGCTAAAAAGACACACTGAGGGCGGCACATACCTGTATAGACTACTGATATAGGCTACATATGGGAGAGCCCCCATGCATTCACCAGGTTCCAGTGTACAGACAAATACCACTTTATTTTAAATGATGATTATTGATGTTTTATGGCCACTTTTGTGCACATGGTAGACTAAATGGGCCGAGCGACCTCCAAAGGTAATGAGACGTGCCGAGATTTGAACATGGGTGGTAGTGATCTGTAGTCCAACACGCTACCGCTAGACCATGGAGGCCCCCTTTATTTATTTTAAATGAAGTTATGAGGAGGGAAATACTTGCATTCAGAGCCTGTGTGTTGACTTATCAATTAAACTTATAATTTAACTGCAGATGTTATGTTGTCTGTCATCAATATATATATAGCAGCTGAATTTTTCAAAGTGCCATTTAGTGTTGTATGTTTGTATTTTGAATATATCCATTTTGATATAATTCAGATAATAGTAATAATTAGAATCTTTCCAGTATAATTACTGTATATACACAACTTGATGTGGCCAGTCTTTAGCTTGATAATAAAAATGATCAATGGGGAACTTCTATATTACCACTCTGTGACAGTAAATTACATCAGATGTTCCATTTTATTCTACTGTGCTAGACTTGATACACCATGGTGAGATCTAACTGTGAACTCGTTTTTTTTTCTTCAAGTATGGATATGAAGCCTATTCAGATTATCTTTTCCTGTGAAAAATACATGAACTACATGTAATACATCAAATGTTAAATTACAATATGGATGTACAAAGCTTAATTTGAAGAAAGTGATATTTGTCTTACACATATTTGAAGCATATTAAATAACAGTTAAGTATCTAGTTTTGTTCATTGTATTACTTCATTTCAGCCACTGTTTAACATATCTGAATATTAGTATTTTTGTTTATTTCATATCCATAAGAATATACTATTACACAAACACAATTGAACAAGCATACTGATAGTAAATATACAACATTGTGTATGTACAACTAATATGTGCACGTGCAGTAATTATTCAGTGCAGAGTGTATTTAAGATCCAATGTAATTTTGAGCCATTAAATATACAGATATTTGGGAAATAATTATTAATATGTATGGAGTGGTGTGTAAAACAGCATGTATCATCTATATATGATATTTTAGTGTGGTGACTTATTGCAAAACATTTTAATTTAGAGTTTGACAATTGATATTATTGAAGTTTGTGTGCTTTTCCTCCTGAAGTTTAATGGTCCATTTCTTGGTGAAGAAAACCTTAATAGCTTAGAGCTGGTAGATAATTTAATACTTTAAAAAACATTTAACCTATCCTAGCATTGATCATCTGTTTTAGGTGTGTGTGAGCGATCATAAATATTAATTGATTGAGAGTTTGTAAACTGTCATCTGGATAGTTAATGCTTGCTTGTATTTCAGGGACAATCCACAGGCTGTCTCTTAATCAGAACAGCCTGTACATGATGGTTAATTGGTTATCCTCTGGAATTATTGTCTGTAGTGATTTCTGTATACTGATAATCTGTTTATCTAGCCATTACGTTTAAGTTCCATTTACCCATTTATATATTTGCAGTATGCTACTTTTAGCTAAATTTTTATATATATTGTTCTGCTGTATGTTTGAGTATGCCTATACACATATTCTACAAAGTCAATTACTAAACCTTATAGTATATGAGCTAGTTTCCAACAACTACAGTTAGCCATTGTGGCTCCCTCTAGTGAATGGAAAATTGCTATTCAGGAATGATTTCTGTTTCATTCAGTGGTGGGCAATACCAGTAATAATAATAATAATGTATATTTAATAAAGCGCCCTTACTAGCAGGAGCCATTCAAAGGCGCTGTACAAATAATATGTAATTTAATAATACCCCAAATAATGTCTGTAAAAACCCTTTAATGATTTAAAAGATAATAATTATTTATCTGTGAAAGCGACCTTAAATAGGTGTGTTTTTAGAAGAGACTTAAAATTTCCAAGAGACGACGCATTTCTAATATTTGCCGGCAACTTATTCCACAAATTGGGGGCTGCAACACTAAACGCACAATCACCATATGACTTGAGCCGAGACACTGGCACCTGCAATAGTATCTGACTGGATGACCTGAGTTTTTAGGATGACTTTCTAATGGAAACCAGTTCACACAGGTATTCTGGCGCCATATCATTAATAGATTTATAAGTTATTAACAGAATCTTAAAATGGATACGCTGTCTAACAGGTAGCCAATGTAGTTTTTGAAGAATGGGAGTAATATGATCATATTTTCTAGTATTTGTTACAATGCGAGCTGCACTATTCTGAATTCGCTGAAGGCGATTAATGTTATAATTCAGATATGCCATATAACAGGGAGTTACAATAGTCTATACGAGATGAAACAAGGCATGAACTACAGTTAAAAGTGATTCTTGTCTCAAGAATGCTTTTAAACAGTGGATGTTCTTAAGATGGTAGTAGGCAGCTCGGCATACTGATGTGACATATTCATGCATGTTAATACATTGGTCAAAAATAACCCCTAGATTTATTACTGACCCATTAGGGGTAATCGAAGATGTACCCATCTGTAATGCTGGTGTCTTTAGGGATTTAACACAATGTGGTGATGCCAAATATGAAATATTTGTTTTATTATCATTTAGTTTTAGAAGATTTTGAGTCATCCATAGCCGAATATCGGCAATACAATGTTCTAAATTCTTCAAGGAAGAGGAGAAATTTAACTCATTATCAGGATCCAGTGATATATACAGCTGTGTGTCATCAGCATACAAGTGATATTTAACCCCATATCGCTGCGCAATGATCCCAAGAGGACGGGTATACATTGTGAAAACCAGAGGACCAAGAACTGAACCCTGTGGTACACCAGATAACAAAAACTGAATGTCAGATAAAATACCATGAACAGACACTCTCTGGGAGCGTTGTTCCAGATAGGATCTAAACCATTCAAGTACTCTACCTGACAGACCAAACATGTCTTTTAACCTAGAGAAAAGTACATTATGGTCAACTGTATCAAATGCAGCAGACAGGTCCAGAAGAACAAGTATTACTGGCTTACCTTGATCAATTGACATCATAATATCATTTTTCACTCGAACCAAGGCTGTTTCAGTGCTGTGACCACTTTTATAGGCAGACTGTAGTGATTCATTAAGGTTATTATTGATTAAATATTTGTTTAGATGGAAAGCAACTGCCTTTTCTATAACTTTAGATAAAAATGTAAGATTTGAAACAGGTCTGTAATTGTTTAGAATATTACAGTCCATAGTGTGTTTTTTTATTAATGGTTTTACAAGGGCAGCTTTCATGGATCTTGGGAAAACACCCAGAGATAATGATTTATTAACTATATTTGTAATTGGGTTTATCAGAACATCCAGACAATCTTTCACAAGCCATGTAGGCATAGGGTCAACTGCACAGAAAGCATTAGATGACTTTTTCAGCAACTGTCTGATATCAGTCTCTGTAAAAGGCTCAAATGTATCCATCATGGATATGCAGGACTCTTCTACCAATGGCGTACCCTGTGATAAGGTGCTGGACTGGAACCCACTATGTATATTTAATATTTTTTGACAGAAGAAGTTATTAAAACAGTGGGCCATATCTTTATCTGAGTTGATATTATTTGGGAGGACAGTTTGACTTTTATGTAATACTTTATTCACAACACTGAAAACAGTCCTTTGATTTCCCTTGGATGCTTTGATCTTTCTATTATAGTATTCAGATTTAGCAGAGGCAAGGGTATTTTTAACAAGAATTTTACTGACCTTGAACATTTCAAAATGAACACACAAACTGGTCCTGATCCACAGCCGCTCACAATACCTTCTGTGTCTCTTTGCAGCCTGTATGTTCTTATTATACCATGGAAGCATTGGTGTGCTTGGCATTTCCTTTGTCCTTAAAGGTGCATGTTGATCTACAATGTCTCTCAATGTATTATCATAGAGATCCACCAGATGATCCACATCATCCGGTGGATCCAATACCAGAGAAGAGACTCGCAGATCAGCAAGAAAAGCCTCCTTGTCAATTGACTTGTATCTTCTATATGAAATATCTTTAGCTGAAACAGTACTCTTTGGCGTTAATCATCTACTCAGTATGACGACGGCTACTGGTCACTGGATGGTGTAGAATGAAGCATATTGTAAGGATTAGCTCCAGATTATATTGGAACTACTTAATGTTTTGAACTTTTTATTTGATATACCTTTTCTTCCCATGATCATTGGTGTGGTTCTATTAATTTTGGAGTGTCATAAAATTTTCTTTTAATATTTTTGTACAAAGATTCTGTTGCGTATACTTATGAAGTTTATAATAGATTTATTAACCAACATACAGAAATATGTTAATTTTAATTCCTGCCAGAGTAATCTGGGTCATAGAAAATTAATACAATTTGAGTCTACGATGTGAACTGAACTAAGCAAGTGAAAACATTTGGAAAAACAACACTAAAGTTAATGTAAATCAATATAAACATTATGTTTGTCAATGTAACGTTTGTTCAATGAATTCAAAGAAAAAAACTAGTATAAAACTCCATCAGACTTATTAACCCATTGGTGGGAAAACTGCTGAATTGAATATCCAACAAATACCTAATATTAATTTTGAATATATATATTATATATATATATATATATCATTACTGGGTGGTAGAGGCAGAATGTGCAAAGTGATCGGATGAAATTTTAACTTGTGACTAACTGTTTCCTTAAAATATTTTTGGAAGTTGGCAAACAGATGGCAAAAAGGTCAAGATAGAATAGAGAACAAAGATGGTATCAACTGGACATGGCATATTAATAGAAAACTCTAAACATGCTTATTATTTGAACTTAATAAAAATACTAAATATTGGTATAATGCCTTACATAATCTAGAAGAAGATTACTCTGAGGTTACTGTAAGGCAACTTAATCTAAGATTCCATTACTAAACTAACTTCCAATCAATATATTTTAGTGAAGAAAATAATAAATGGAGCTATATTTTACTTATTTAGTTACAGGTTATGACTATATTCCCAGGAAATAAACTTAATTTGTGTCTATGTTTAAATCTGTTGTCATTTTATGTTTCAGATATGTTCCTACTGAGAGTCAGAATGTAGTTGCCTGCTATCATCTGAAGTCATAGACAAACTACAGCTGACAGCAAACAGATTGACGTAATATATCCTAGAGAGTGGTCAGTTTTACTGGTGTTGGCGTTAAAGATGCCAACTAGAGTCGTCAGAGACTGGCTTTCAGAATTCAAGGTAACGGTTTTCATTTGTCCAACAAACCTCCCGATTCTTGTTGATGGTGTTTTTTTGGTAATGAATAAAATAATATCCAGCTATTAAAGAATTATATTTAATGTTTGTCGGTGCCTTAGACAGACATGAGATGAAGTCAATTTTGGAATTGATGGGCAATTCCGGAATTGGAAATGCTTTTTTTTAAAGGAATTGGAATTGATAAGTTTGGAATTGAAGTTTGCTATAACAAAATAAAATCCACAAATTAATTTACTATTAAATTTTTTAATTCAAAAATATTTATTTAATGACAATCCTACTTAGAATATAAACTACTCGGAGTAGGTACATCAAAGTGTTTGTGAAGCATATAAACAATTTAAACAATGCTCTGTTTGGAATTTGAATTAATAAAATTGTCTGGCCATAGATTAATACAAATTTTGAACACTTGCATGACCAGTAACCTTGAAAAGATGGTGGTTGTTACAAGATGTTGGTGACTCTTAATAATTATGTTCTCCTGTTATTGATCTAGTCATGTTTATTTTCATATTGTTTGTTTTGCTTTGATCATGCCTTGAATCATTATATAAGTGATTCAGGCAGTAATATTATCTCATGCTACATCTAAGCCATGATAGCACAGTTACTTAGAGCATAGGACTTGTAGCCGAAGGGTTGCAGGTTCAAGGCTCTGGGAGCTGCAATACTGTCATGTGGTGACTGGTTCCCTAATCCATAAAATGAGAACTGGACAAGATGTGATGGCTATGTGTTTGAGTAACGCTTTGCACCAAAATTAGCAGCATGTGGCTGTGTGCTCCCTGAGGAGTTGAGATGTGTGCTGGATTGGAAGAGGTCTGAGTCAGGGGTATTAATACTGTAAAGTGCCTTGGAATAGCTATTGAAGTGTCAATTATTATTATTATTAAATTATAGCAAAGTAGGCAAAAAGACTAAATGTTGAGGTTGACTGGAAATTATATATAAGGGTTCTCTTCTCATATCTTTGTCCTTTAGTTTGCTGGTAGGGAGCTTGTGACTAAAAGCAATTCTGTGTGAATAATTAGATAATGGTGAATCCAATTAAAATATGAATTTGAATTAAAGTGTGGTCTGTTGTTTAATTTTACACACATTGAAATTATGGCTCATAGAGTTTTAGAACATGAGATTATGGTTGCAAGGTGGACCAACTCAAATCATTTTCAGGATGGGAAGCTTTTACGGATTTTAGAGTCTATCTGAGCCCTGGGCCACTCTCTTTTTTATTTATTAGAACACAGCTGATACTAGTGATCCACAGTGTGATTGTGGCCATATATTCAAATGACTAGTAAGTCCATTAAATATTTCTATTAGATGTTGTGAAAGTAATAGTTGAGAGAGATTTCAATGATATATTAGTGTGTAAGTGTTTACATGGACACACACTAAAATCAGTTATGCATATTGAATATATACAGCTTTGGTATTTTAAAATTATCTATTGCGATTACAGTTATTTTATCTGTTTTTGTTTTGCTGATGAATTATTACTTTTCATTCGGCCTTTTTTTTCTGTTTTATTATCATACGTTTCCATCTTCCATAGTCTAAATCTTGCTGAAATACAAGCGTAAAAATAATGTTCAAAATAATTCCAAATAAAATAATTCCATGCATCAGTTTTATTTTATTTATTTATATATAAATGTATATACCGGTATACGGTATATGTACATACTAGGATCACAGAGTTGTTATTTTAATTTTATAATTATAGGAATTTAATTGCAAAACTGAATAGAAAGTATGGAATATCAGTTAATTTTGTGCATTCAAATCCAAATATATCAGTTCCAGATTCATCTTGTTTTAATCAATTTCATTTCATAAAGTTAAGTTATTCAGCAGTTCTAAAATTGAACTGATGCCATGTCTGCATCATAAATTGGCCACATTGTTTAGCCTTAAAGCACATCTTCACTTTTTTGACAAAAATTTACATTTATTTTTAACAATTATGACAATAAATGATCTACTCACTGGAAAGATCACACATTTGTGTTTGTAATTAGCCATGAATGATTATGATTGGCTATGAGATAGCCACAGGCAATGGAAGCACTATGTTTTGGTGTGTAGGATCAAGGAATTGATTGAATTGGTTATAATATAGCAATTATCGTGGGTGGGCGGTTGGTTAACCATTATTGACAAGATGTTGTGTGTCTTGCATGACTGAACTACCAGAAATATTTGGCAAACTTTTTGTATTGTCTGATTATCGAGGTCATTTTACACTGAAATTTCACATTCTGCCGGATTAAAGTCATTTATATTGGAGCTTAATCTGTCATAGACAATAATGTGTCAGAAGGTGGATTTGCTGGATAAAAGATGTCCGGATTAATGGATTCTGACTGTACATACATACATACATACATACATGAGCATATCCATGAGCAAACTATTTCACGAAGTGGGGGCTGCAACACTAAACATACAATCGCCTTGTGGTTTGATCTGAGACATGGGTACCTGCAATAGTATCTGACTGGATGACCTGAGTTTTGGGGATAACTTTCTAATGGACACCAGTTCACACAGGTATTTGATAGATTATATATATATATATATATATATATATATATATATATATATATATATTTGCATTGTATATTATATATATATATATATATATATATATATATATATATATATATTGTATATTTAATTTTTGCATTGTGGTCAAGCAAGTATTTTTTGGGCAAAACATTCATTATTTTCGCCAGTCTCTTGAAACATTGCTTGTGTAGAGAGCAAGTTTAGAACATCAACATATTATTGTAAAAATGTTGAATAATTCATATGAGAGTTGGGCATGACACAAACTGAAATGTGCTTAAGCCTGGACAATCTAAGGCGATAAAATCAGCATGATGTAAATATGTTTTTATGTTTTGTCTTGTTAACATGTAACCACCAAACTGATACGAGTCTTAGGCAGTATTTCAGATATGTTTATTAGTCTCCTATATACACCACAGTGTCCGTTCAAACTAATTTCATTCTACATGAAGATTTTATTGACTTGTTTGTGATATCAGGCAGAGATAAAACTTTATTGTATGTTTTACTGTATAGCAGGGCTGTTATGGACAGACGTTTTCTTAATAACCTAAATTGTGTTTCATTTTAAAAATAACTCGAGCTACAAACGTCTATACACTTTCTGCGAATACCAGTTCCATGAAATCATCAGCATAGTACACAGGATATCACTGCCTGTTTATCTTCAGATGAAGGCCATATAAATTAAGGTTGGATATTTCACAGTCAAAAACCTCTTTTTTGGCAGGAAGGTGTTGAAAACTCTGATTGCGGATACATTTCTGATGTCAAAAACTGACTGAAACTGTGAGAAGCCTCAGTTTTGGCAAATGGCAATAAATGTAGGCATGAAAACACTAGCATCCAGTACTTGGCCACATTTGTTATGGTGTGCCTTGATCCACTGCATTCTGTTGGTGACGATATTTCTTAGTTAACACTTTATCACTAACTTCTACTCTGAGGAAATTTTCCATACCGAATCCTGGGTTCTATCACACTTATACATCATAACTTACCCGGTACTGAGGAGTGAGTCCCTGATTGATACACAATGCAAAAAAAGCTAGAAAGCAATATATGAACACATACGATGCACTATGTTAAATCACTGAGCATGCCGAGTCATTGATGTAAAAGAAAGACCAATATTTGAAGAGATATAGGTGGAACCAACTATTTATTGTACGTTTTCCATGAGTGGATCCCTTTCACTATCACCATGTATAAAATGTCAGCCAAAGAGAGAATATCTGTCTGATGGTCAATGTGACACGATCAGATCCTCTCATAATCCCTGATTATAAAATATGTAGTCAATTTGAATTCGATGAAGCCATGGTTATCCCCTATGTGAATTAATACTTTATGATTTCACCTATCATATATCATTAACTTTAAATCTTTAGAAATTAAATACTATTATAATTTGTATATAATTGTGCGGCTTCACTTTTCACATGTTATTGCGCTGATGGCAAAGATTATCCTTGTCAAACGTGACTGGTTAAATCAACCAATTGATGAAGCATATAGTAAGTGGCCATAAGTTAAATATTATTGGACTGTATATAGTCATAGATATATTGTACTTTGAGTGTGGAGACAATTTTCGATGATTAATAATACATAAATTACGTATATATATATATATATATATATATATATATATATATATATATATATATAAAACCATGGTTAAAACCGCCAGTGTGAAAAAAGTTTGGGGTGTGGTACATAAAGGTCACGATCGTACTTCCCTAACTGTCTTATTTGTAAGAGATATTCATGTTCAGTACTCAGCATGTATACTTATTGTGATAAGTAGATGAAGACGCTGACAGTGTCTTTATCAATAGTTACGTAAACTATCTAAATAGTTACTTGAGCCATAATCTATCAGATAGAGCCTGTTGATTGTAATTGTAAATGTTAAGAGTTTTCAACATTTTAGTCCCTGTATTCCTTCTTCGGGAATATGTTTATGATTCAGCGTTGTCAGTGTCAGAGAGTGGTCATTGACAGTTGTATCTCGGCTTTAGTCATATATCAAACAAAACCACCTTTAGTAACTTAGCACCTCTACGTTCTGTCAACGTAGTAGTGGGTTTGTAGCTAATGAACACCACCAAGACATTGACTGTATACGGCATTGTATGGAACTGTATTGAGATAGAAGTAATACAATGGCTGCAGTGTGTGAAACGTCACAATAGAGAAATGGCAATAGTCACAAGTTTATCCGTTATGAATGTCATATATACTTTAGAGATGTTATGGTTTTACCACAGATGTATTCAGTATTATCATTGTCTGTCTACCAACTGCAAACTTGTTCATTGTTCTACAGAATTGTCCCCGTCATATTTTATGGACATCAGTTTGACCAATAAGAACACTTGTAGAAAACAACTATGACAAGATGACACACAGTGTTTAAAAAATCGATGAAAACTAAATATTGATTAATATGAAATTTTGGTATATTGAGTGTTATCTGTCACTGTCTGAAGATGGTTGAATATCTATGCAATAATATCTTCTTTATCTCTTTGACTATCCGGCTTTAAATTGTTATTATTTATTTTGTTAGGAATTTCTTCCAAATTTGGCACTCCAAGGTTTGTTTGTAGATTTAAAGAACGCAAATTGTTAACACTAAATTGACCTTTTGTTTGATTGGATGCGTACAATTTGTCTTCCTTAATTCATCAGACAGTGCACTGTTTCTTGTTGACACTTAGTCGTTTCTACACTACCCACCTTGCTGCCCATTATCAAACCATCCCTACATACAGTTGATTTTATATTTCTGATATGAATCCAATACTTTCATTTCACTCAAAAAGAGAATTTAGCTTATTGTTTTATGGCTTGCTTCAATTTTCTATGTAAATAGTTTTACTACTTCTAGCACTCATAATGTCTATCTGATCATAACATCAGTTGGTTTCTCAGTGATTCTACAATGGTGTTGTAGCTAGCAATTAGTAATACATTAATATCACACCAAGCCATCAAAACTACATTGTTTCATTCTAATTGTTTAGTTTAAAAAAATATTATCTGCCAATTTGTAAATCTCTTGGTGAAATTGGACCTAAATATCTTTCATCAGTAAGTCATAGCAAATTCTCTTTGCCTCCAATAAATAGTAATACCTGTATATGTCTGGGTATTATATATATATATATATATATATATATATATATATATATATATATTATATATATATATAGTGCCATATAATGATGTATATTCAGTGTAGCTGAGGACCAATATGGATCAAGTGGCTGGAAAAGATCGGAAGTTCATTATCTCAAGGAAATTTTAAATCCCTTGAGACTCATCTATTCCAGATTGCTTTTTGAGATAATTAATATTCTATTCGTTCTTTCTTCACCATTTCCAAGTGTTATGTACAGTAATTCTGAGTGGCTTCTATTATTGTTATTGTTGTTGTGATTATCATCATGTACTAATTGTGCTGAACAAAGTTGGCTTTAATTTTAATGATCAGTTGTAATTACAAGTGTGGGTGCGTATGTGTAAGTTTTAATTACATTTGTACTAAATCAGCAAGAACAGGTACTTTTTATATGAGACTAACAGTAATACCTTATGCATACATATGGACACATGTGTATATGTATCTGACGTGGGTCAATTCGGTTCGGGATTTGGAATTCAGATGATCAATTCCGGAATTGGAATTGAATATTTAAAGAAATTGGAATTGATAAATTTAGAATTGGAATTGAAGTTTCCTACAAAAATTAAATCCACAAATTAATTTATGATTTAATTTTTTAATTAAGAAATATTTCTTCCATGACAGCCCTACTTGGAATCTAAACTACTCATAGTACATATTCCAAGTACCTACTCATAGGTACTTGGAGTACCTACTTATGGTAAAAAGTAGCAGGTAAAAAGAGTCGGTAAAAAACGGAATTGGAAGTCAGATACTACTGGAATTGATCAGTTTGTTTTGGAATTTACCAAATGGAATTGAGTGGAATTGGAATGGACAAAATGGAACTCAGACCACATGTCTAATATGTATGCACATATACACATGAGTGCATGCCACGTACACACACACGCATGCACGCTCACACACGCACCAATAACATCCCCATATCGAGGAATTACTGCCAGTAATTTGAATGCCAGTTTAAAAGTGAAATCTTACACAATCAGAAACAAGTTGATCACATCTGCCGTTATTTGGCTTTCCAATACTTTTCAGGTACACTTTTAACAGAGTACTGTAATAATGTTTTTTTAAAATGTTTTCTTACATAGCAGCATCAATTTTTCATTCAGTTTTATGTATTTTATGTAACATGTATTCAGCAGTGTTTCTGTGTGGTAAATACCTAATTTATTTTTATATTGAATAAATCGTGTTGTGTTTAAGATGGTATACTGGCTAAAATATAACTAAATTTTGAGAATTATGTTACACTGTAGTATTCATTTAATGATTCTTTGTACATGTGTGTTTTACACTAAATCAGTATTTAGAGTCCAGCAAATAGTTTGACTTTCTATCATTTCTAATATTATTAATAATGATTCCTATTGTTGGTGATAATTTATTTCCTATTGATGCTTAGCTGATATTTAAGTGATGAAGCCTTGTCTAGCCACTCATCCAGACTGAGTTCAGTAGCAATATTATTTCTAATTATGATTGTTATTTGTAGTGGTCTGTTCTCTCATCATCAGTAATCTATCAGTTTGTTCTCTCTGTTCTCAGCCTTTGCCATTTATCTCTGTGGCTTTGATCTTTCGTGCCAAGGAGCCATCGTGATACAGAGGACAAAAGGACTCAGGGCATTAATTGCATTAAGAGCCATTCCGCTTGTCAGCAAGACATTACATTGGCCGGGATAATGTAACAAATTTGCTGTGTAGTGAGAGAACAAAGTTTCATCTTTGATTAACCCTCTCTGAAATAGATTTGAAGCATTTTATTTTACTTAGTTGTTTTCTCTCATTTTAGTCAGGTGCTGAGTGTTCATGTTTTTGCATGATCTTATGATTAGTGAGTAAAAGTGTCTGTGTGTGTGTGTGTGTGTGTGTGTGTGTGTGTGTGTGTGTGTGTGTTGTGTTCCAGTCAGATGCACACTGATTAGAACACGGCACTGCAAACCCCATGGTTTGAATCTGGATCACACCTGTGTTTGTGAGATATGTTTCTTTCCTTGGCCAGATTACTATAACGTCTAGTTCTTCAGGGTAAATAACACACACCATTTAACTTGTGTGTTTGTATTATATATATATATATATATATATATATATATATATATATATATTATATATGGTGTACCGTAATTATGCATAATTTGATTACTTCCATTTAATGAATCAAAAGTAAAAGTAAATACCTAACTAACTTATTCAAAAATTATTTGTGTGTGCGTGGGCGCGCGCCCTTGTGTATTGATTATTTAGGTCATAACATCTTCTAGGTAGCCAATGGACACATTCATTTCATGATGATGTGCTATGGGCGTTGTCCTGGTTTAGTCCTTTATCTTAACACCACTAACTAATAGCATTAAGCCTTTAATGGCCACGAAACATACACTTCCTGGTGATGGTTATGGTGTTGATAATTACTAATGGTTGAATTATCATACTGATAAACACACACACACACACACACACACACACACACACACACACACACACACACACACACACACACACACACACAACAAACACACACGCTGTATGTGCATGTGCGTGAAACTATTCATTATGGTTGATTCATCTGGCACCTAAATCCAGTCCAATACATGCACCCCCCCAAACACACATACATGCATATATATATATATATATATATATATATATATATATATAGAGAGAGAGAGAGAGAGAGAGAGAGAGAGACTATGTTTATCACGTTATCAAACTTTGTTTTATCTAATTAAGATAGAATCATAGTTAATTCCCCTTATTAATTTGTTTAAAAACATTCAAGCACAGTATATTAATATCATGTATCAGATAATCAGTGAGTGAATGATGTGAACTGAGAGACTGATATAAACCATTGCTTCTACTATAAGATACACTACTGGACAGGTGGATCTGTAAACAGAATTGAAAAATTGCCTGATTTTTTGTTATCACTTATTGACCATTATAATCATTGTCTGTGAATGGATGGATGACCCTTCAGGTTGTTGTTGTTGGGGGGGGGGGATTTACAAATCACCAATTCACTGGAGTCAATAAAATAAAATTGTTGATGATGTTCTGAATGTTCTGATTTTATTTGTCATTGGTTTATATTGGAGAACATTATGTTTATGATATCTGTTTGAGATTAGGATTGTTACCTAAGATGGATGAGTTTTATGAAACCTATTTTCAAGTATCTACTTCTAATATCTATGGAATTTTTGTTTATCCAACTACATTTTACTTGTAATATTCTGAAAACGGTTCTTTACATTAGCTCTTATGCAATAATCATCTTTCCTTATTGTTTCTATTGCGTTACTCTGTATGTGTATTTCTACTGAAAATGTGTTTAGTATTATGAAATGTAACACCTTATGGTCTTTTATGTTTTCACCATGAAATGCCTTTAAGCTACTAATGTATTGAATGGGACGGTTAAGTTACTATTTTTTTTATTGTTAAGAAATTAATTATATCTTAAAGACATGAAGGGATAATCAGCTAATTTCATTGACTAGTCGGAAGTGTTTATTGATCCCTGAAAATGATTGATTGATTGAGATATAGAATTTGACCATGGGTCATTGATAATTCACTGGGGCCTCAGAGTTGGTGGCTCAGGTTTTAAAAAAGTTCCGTGAATGAAACATTACGCACATATTTGAGTTGAAAGAGCGTATTTGTTGACACCCGTCTTTCTCATGATCTTAGAGCATGCTTATGCCATTACCGAACACCAGTTTCTTTGATTTTTATACACTGATTACACTATCTGTGCTGTGCGAGTCAGAGCCCCTACCCTGTGACGTGTTTCCTACCATGTTAACACAACTACTGCCTGGGGGCGAGGCAAAAAACATCCTTCACCACTAAGTCCCCGGGGGGCATCTGGCACCCAGTGTCTGTTAGGTACGTTAGAGCTGGGTATCGATTGAATTTAGGGTGTGGTCTATCCGCGGCTGTATTACCTAGGCATAGTGCTCACGCCACCCCCCCCCCCTCCATCACACACCCCTCCACTACCATCTCTAAGAGCTGATTATATTAATCAGCTCCTTAGTTCATTAATTTGTCTGACCCCTGAGCCGAGGGTCATTCATTGTGCCCCATGGATACTGCCTTGAAAGGTTGGTTCTGGGTGGAGATGGGCCGCCGATGGGGGGGGGGGGGCGAAAGAATAGTAATAATAAACAGGCCGGAGTGTTTGGCGGAGTGGAAAATGTCAGTGTATTGGGTGGAAAATGGACAGATAATAAACTCACCAGCTGAGACATTATCTAGTGTGTGGTGCCTCTGGGAGCTCTTCATACCTGTACACACCTGTATTAAGACTTATAGGTAGGCCATGGCCGAGAAATTGTTAGTTTGGTGGTGTGTTCTGGACTGTTTAGAATATGACTATAATATGTTTTCACTGTGCTGATTTAATGTATTGTTTTGTTAATTCAGGTGTAACGTCATAATAATAATTTAAATTTAACCCTTACTTAAGCAGGAGCGATTAAAAGGCGTTGAACGGTGATACCCCAAATAAGATGCATATAAAAAACCAGTAACAAATTTGAATGATCAATATTACTTTTATTAAAAAAAAAGAATAATGCTGACTTATAATTCCTGTAGCATGTAATATCTGGTTAACAATCACATTTTCTTTTGACCTGTACATTTATATAGATGCAGAATTGTCTGTAAGATTAGATAACAGTAGTGTACCACTTTTAAAGCTTGATATAATCTTAAATTGGTGTTGTCCTGTTTGCCTAACAATTAATGAACAGGTTTTAGATATTAGAAGATTAATTTGTCAAAGAACACATTACTAATATAGTGTCGTCTGTTTTTCATTTAATTTCATTTAGAACGCAGACCTTTTTTACAACAGTTAACTATTACTGTCAGATAGTTTATATTGGTCTAATGTCTGTATACAGGTTCTCTATACCTTAGGTGATTTGTACAGATAACACCTGTCATTCAATTATTTAGGAATCCGATGTCTTTTTTCTGTGCCAACAGTCATCGATAAATATTTGTGGGCATCGTTAATGAATAAGTTTGTGAAATGACGTGTTACAGAAAAACATGTTTTAAAGACACCGATCATCTCTTGGAATGATATCAGGTAGTTTCTAAATATGGGAGGTAAATTTTTAGACAGATAGTACTCTCTGTCAACAAAAATAGTAATAATATGGAGAGCAGATATTTGATTGGTCTTTTAAAGCGATGTCTCATGTTTTTTTTTTTCTTTTCCCTAAACTATCAGTTGTATTAGAACAGTTTTAATTGAATGAATGAGCTCTTCTTCACTTGTAACCTCTAAATCCGTATTCAATATTTTAGCATCTGAGTGTATTCTGTTTCTAAGTCTGTCACATTTATTGAAATAGTAGGTCACTGACGGTGGCCATAAAATGGCAGGTGATGAATATTATATTTAATACGGATGACATCCATAATTATCTTACAATATATCACATGGAGAGAGACATCAGTTCATCATCATCATCTCAGTTTTCATGACATTGGCAGATGGTGATTCAACACGGGCATTGATTATTTCCAGGTATGAAGGCTGCTTATTCCTTTATGTTGAGCGGCATCTTGGACTCGGGTGACAAATTACTCCACTTATACATCGACGATGAGTAGAAACTGATCGATGGTATCTACAAAGAAATCATATCTTCCCATCTTAACTGGTTTATTCCAGTGGATGCTGTGGAAGAATACAATGTTAATAAGAATGTAATATCCAATTTGTAGAAATCTGTTCTTCTTTTTTTTAGATCTGTAGAATATAGTATATGATGTCATTTTATTTGGTATCAGTCTTAAGTCACCTTGAACTCAGTGTTTCTATTTCTAGGCTGAATCACCTTATTACATAATTTGGCTTCTTAGATACAATGCACAGTGATTACCGAAATGTGTATTTTTTTAAAGAAATCTGAATATCATATATTTGCTCCCATAAAAAATGTGTTTTAGTCTTTCCCAAGTCTTCCTTGTACTGAGTGTTAAAAGTTCTAATTGTACAATTTACCTGTCGTCAGTATTTGCCTGTGTTAAGTCGATCTCAATTCTCAATTCCATGTGTATTGTTTAATTTATTGTAAGATTCCTGTCTTGCAAAGTTATATTTGTCAATGTTTCACTGTTTCAGTATAAAATATCCGCCCACCAGTCGTGAAATAACAGTTAAATTATGCCTTGTATGTATGTATGTGTGTGTGTGTGTGTTCCGATGTCTGAATGTTGGCTTAAATCTGTCTTAACACCAGTCATAGAAAATGTTTTGTTAAAGCTAATGTCCTGTGCTTATAAAGTTCAGGTATTAAATTGCCAATAATGAACTAAACATAAATAGATATAAAGAATACATAAACATGTTGACGTATAGGTAGAGCTACTTTAAAATATGCACATTTAAATTGAGGTTTTACTCTATCTGTACATGCTATTGAAAGCTGACCTCCAACATAACAACAGTATTATGGTGATTATTAGTGGGGGAGGGGAAGATTTATTACCATTAATGATCACTGCCATAATAGTGGTAGCCAACACACTGTTAGTCCACTGAAGAATCTTTAGTCAATTTATAATAAACTAGCCATCAAGTGTCACATTGAGGTCATCCACAAAAACCATATACATATCAACCTAAGAGACGTAATGTGACATCATTTCCATATTTTCTAGGCACTACCTGAATCCGAATTAAGCACCTACGCCACCACCATACGGAACAATGATGAGCTCGTTGATGCCCTGTATGATATGTTTGAGCATGAGGTCCCGTATGAGGTAGGTTTTTATGGCTAATACGTACCACAGACAGTGTTTATGTGGTCTTTGTTTACCAATTACTGCAGAGGGGATGATGTTATTTTGGTCTGGTCATGTTATGATCTTAAATTACCTCTCATCTGTGGCTTAGATTGTTAAACATGGATGAAGCGCTGTGTGTGTGTGTGTGTGTGTGTGTGTGATATAAAGTATTCTTAACCCATATTTATCCGTGCTACCTGGGATTGTTTACATTGTGCCATATATAAATGTGCAATTGTGACAAAGTAGATTGGCAATGAGCTCAATTCAAATTCAACACAAGACCTTTTTACTTCTGCACATTTAATTATATATGTTTGTGAGGAGGAGTACTGTGCATTTCTATCTTTGTCTGTCTGTCTGTCTGTCTGTCTGTGTCTGTCTGTCTGTCTGTCTGTCTGTCTGTCTGTCTGTCTGTCTGTCTGTCTGTCTGTCTGTCTGTCTGTCTCTCTCTCTGTCTGTCTGTCATTATTTTCTCTATCACAGGAATAGCTATCTTTATAATATTTGACAATTACCAATAATTTGATGTTATATTTCTCTAGGAGCTTGATCCTGTCTGTCATCAGTTGTTTGAGTTCTATCGTTGTGGCCATCCTGATCTACAGAGATTCACCCTCGAGGCAATACCTGTCATGATTGGAGCCTACCTCACTGCTCACAGCCACAATGACAAAAAGGTACATTTTACTGGAATTACCATGTGCTGTTACTTGATTTATTCTGATCGTGTATTCACCTAACCTGAAATAATATTTCTGAGTTCAGAATATTTGACCAAATTTATTGTAGAAGACCATACATAGTTATCATTTTGTTTAATTGGGATAAAAAGGCAATTATAGAACCAAACACTTGTCCCTAATAATAAAACAAAACAAAATCTAAGCTTTAATAACTGATGTTCCAATATTTGTCAAAGAATAAATATTTTAATTTTTTTCAGTTTATACATTTATAAATTTATCTTTATCATGCATGACCTAGGTCATAAATTTATGAAGGTTCATTATATTGTCTAAAGTGACTCAAAGTGGACAAGGTTTTGTGTCAATATTTTATGCCACATTAACCAGTCAGCACTGATTTGTTATGACTATTTCCTTGTTTGTATATTTAAATTATTATTAATAAACTAAATTTATACAGAAATTTTGAACCTACTCCATATAAATGGTGGTTGAATATGAATATGCTACAATCTAAATCCCGCTTCACCTGTATTCATATTCTCCTCTCATCAGTCATTAAATGGACTTATTATAAAATATGTCCATTCTTTTATTCATTCATTTGATCAGTATCCACAATTATGACGCATAATAATCAACTAAATAATGGACACAACAAACAAATAAAAACATTTCTTTTTTTAAGTCTTACTTTATTTTGCCTCAAACTCTCTTGGGATGATTAAATATAAACTCATCAGCTGCGGCTCTGTCAATTGATCTTTACTTGGGTTATTAGTTAGTTAGTTCGAGAGTATAATCTCTCTGGCCATTCAGTGACTCCGCCTCAGCTGTATTACTCAGCTTTTCCGGGAACTCCTCATACCGGTAGATGTGATGGAGTTTGTGTCCGGTTCGATTCTGTAGCCTGGTATTTTTGGTTTGTCTGCGATATTTTACAGATATTTATCAAGTTTGAGCATTAAACTGGTCATCCTTTCTGGCTTATTTGAAGGCTCCCTTCTCTGATTGCCCTAATTTTACCAGATCCACACTGTTTTATTTGGGGGACTTACGGCACAGGCTGTTTGGTCCAAAGTATGAGGTGGAATCTTTTATGTCCTGATTTTTACCATATCGGAGTAGTTCAAACTTGTTTTCATTAAATTGCATATCGTTTATTTGTTGCCACTTGTATATTGTTTTGACGTCATCCTAATTTTTGATGACAAGAAGGACTTTTGTAATCATCCACATCCCATGATGTTTGCTGGAAATGATTCAACCTGAGCCCTTGAATGCCATAAATTCACAGAGTGTTATCTTTATGAAGCTCACTGTTGAATTAACTCCAATTTCTCTCTTGACAGAATACAATTTTTGTTATATCTGCTTCCACATTAAACTAGATTGCATTATAACAGGACCTGAGTCTGCATTTAAGATATTTCTGCTCATTCTACTAGATTTTAACATTAAATATTGCAGCAATATTTATGCATTGTTTGAACTATGACTAAACTTCTATACTTTCCAAAATGAACTGGAATAAAATAGTTTTTAATAGTTTTTAAAAATATTTTAGTGGTGATAAACTGTTGTAGAATATGTTTTAGGAATCTTAAAAATCATCACTTTATCCAAAAAGCAAGCAATCTGGGATTAGTGTGTGTATGCGCGTGTATGTATGTGTGTGTGTGTGTGAGAGAGAGAGAGAGCATAAATCTTAATGGTGTGCATGACAACTTGCATATAGATAAAAACATCAGTTATTATTGCGTTGTGTGGAACCAGTTAAATCACTTTGCTAAAACAATATATGTGTGTGCAAAAATGGATGTCTCTACTCTGTGGAATTTATGATCCATGTAACTATTTCAATATCAGATCTGTACATATTAGTTATTGTGTTCAGATGTCACTGAGTTTAAGTGCACAGTTGTGTGTGTGTGTGTGCGTGTGTGTCTGTTCACTTATCTGTTACTCCCTGTCCATCTATTTGGACTCGTCTGGAGATTTAAGATTGTTTAAAAACTGTATGAGATCAGATTTGTAATGTCACCTGTTACTTGCCATTAAAATGTTAATAAAAATAAATGGATCAAAAGATATTTTATTTACAAAGGATTGGTCTTTGTCCTATATCCGACCTTGGATCATTTATTGACATTATGGATTCTGGCTGTAATACAAAGATCATCTTCCACTTATAATCTTTTGAAACAAATATACTTTATATTAGGTTTCTGATTTACAAATATACCACATACTATTGTGATATGTAATAATAATAATAGTAATAATAATAAATATTTAATTAAGCGCCCTTATTAGCAGGAACAATTGAAAGGCGCTGTACAAATAATATGTAATATAATTAAACCCCAAATAATATGTCTCTGTGAATGGTTCTAAAATCATCTGGAACTGGTTTATAGTGTTTCTTGTAGAGATCTTTAATGTTATGTTTCAGATAATTAATTCTTTATAATGTTTTAAAATATTGAAATGCAGACAAGATAAAGTTTCTAACCCAAATGTGACACAATTTTACGTAGATTAAAATGAATGTGACTAATTTTAATTCAATAATAAACATCAAGGTTATAATAAACTTATATGCGTGTTGATTACGCAAAGTGCTTTGCACCTTTAGCGGAAACAAATGAACTTGCTGTGTGTGTGTCAGTGTGTGTTTCAATTTAAAGTCACATCGTACATAAGATACAGTATCTACAATCCTCTTTCATGATTTGTCATCTCCTTACTATCTAACCTAAGTGTTGATGTCGATTTATCCTGTACAAGTGGTGGCAAGCTCGATCTAACATTGAAAATAACTCTTTCATCTCGACGACAAATCCAATCTCTCATTACATTTTTTGCACCGATAAACCTGGCCATTACCTGTGTCACCTGGTCTATTCTACCTGTGAGCATTAGGCAAGTATTGTACTTTATCACAGCCGATGTTAATCTTGTTCATCCCCCTAAAAACAAAGCCTCGAAACAGTAGCTAGTTTCATCATTGGCACAACAAAGCATTTAGTGCCATGTGCCGATATCTTCTACCGAAGGCATCTATCAGCCTTCGGGCTGAACGGTATATGTGGAGGTGTGGCAACGGTGTGCTGGCCTGATACCTGGTGCCACAGATTATCGGCATGATTAACATTAGGTCTGGCTGTAGTAATAACACCGAGTCAGCCAGTGATGTTCTCTACACAAACTCATCAAAAGCTATCATGCATTTTTCATTAGTCCCCCATTACGGTCCAGCCCTCACCCAATCTGCCCGCCATTGTTCAGTGGTAACACACTTACCTGTAGGATATAGTTGATATATTTGTACCTGTACACGGCATTAATGGCCGTTCGCGGTAGAAAATCACATTGTATGGCCGTGATGTAGGAGGTGCCGTGCTGTATTGAAACGGTGACATATGCACTGTGCCCGCTATGAGAAAATGGGTTTTCGCCTTCAATGGACGAACCGCTGCCATTTATACGTATTAATGGGGAATTATAGAAAGGCGCATTGACGCATTGTGGGTTTTGTCATTTACCTGAGTCCATTAGACAGCTGCTGCTAATCAATGGCTGTCTCGATGGACATTTTATTGTAATACTGATTTCCACAAGCTGAAGCATTTTAGGGTTATAATTTCAAGTCTGATCTGAGTTTAAGTTCCGATACAAACAGAGCTACAGAAATTAAGTTGGAATGAATTAGAAAGCTTTAATTGATTTCTCTAATATGTTACATAGTCTCTCCACAAGCCATATACCTGTTAAATGTTTTATATTTTGTATAAAGATAACAATTAAAGAGTATCCATTTAATTTTTTTATATCACTATATTAAGAGCGAAACCTTTGGCCTATTACTTGGCCTACAATGTGTGGTTTGATTTATCGGAAGTGAACATGATTTACGGTTGTTTTTATTTATCTCTGTTCTTATCTATATGATATAAGGTTATTGAGTAAACCAGGACTGTCTATCCTTGACATTGGTCATTTCTTGGAGATAATATAACATCATAACATCCCACAAATACTCGTTTCTTGATTGACCTTGATGTTTGTCGTGCTGTATTCTGATCACTGTGATATATGGTATAAAATAAAGGTCACACTCCATTTTTTTAATTTTAACATAACATTAGCTTGTGTGTGCGTGCGTGCGCGTGACATGGTTTTACTCTTCAAGTACAAATAAATTTCGACACAGAAAAAATGCTGATATGAAAGTGTGCCTGGTGTATATTATGCAGCCCTTATAAATATTATACAATAAATCCACTGTTACAGCAATGGAGAGGAGCTAATTTTCTTAAGTATGGTCCCTTGCCAAAGGAAATGGTCATTATTTCGCACTTAGTAAATCTCCTGTTTGAGGAGTATAGTTTGTTGTCTGCCTGAGGCAGCCAGAAGGTTGTCTGTGTATATATCCACATCTCCTGTGGGTGGAGGTTGACAGATAACTGATGGTTTTCAGACAGTGTCTTGATTATTTCTGTTATAAATCTCTGAGTAGATCTGTAGACAGTAATGTCTGTATTGTACTGAGCCTTTAGTTACTTTTACCACGATTTGATGGGGATACAGTAATTGAGCCAAGGTCAGAGATATCAGTCGCCGATGTTGGACGCTTTTTACCTGGTCGTGTTTTCGGAGACCACTGATCACCGACAATAGCTAAACCTATTAACCCAGCCTGTTATGTTACGTGTTTGCTAATTTCCTGCCGACCATGTCATATCGGCCGATGTTATATGAACGGTTGTGTGATTCTTGTCAAATGGATCTTTGTGATCTCTTAATAGAGCCCAGGTGTGGGCATTTATATGTTACATATAATTAATGGCATCATGGATGCGTAGTTCGTGTAAACGGCAAAGCGCAGATTTTTGTTTTCTTCATATCATTGCCCAAATATTGGACCACAACTTTTGGAGACTGCCAAGTTGACACATAGAACTTACTGTTCTATTGATAATGTGTGGTACTTGCTAGTCATTGAAAGATGCACGTTCAGACCTGATTTTTTTTAATTAATCATAATTTGTATCCAATTCCAGTGCTCTAAGAATGGCATATCTTAGTCAGAACTTCATAGGGTATCGTTGATTTCTAATTCTTATGCTCTACGAATAACTTTCCATTATGATACATATGCTATGATATAAACTCATCTTACACCCTCGTTATTAGATTAGAAGCAGTTCCGATCTGAAGGGCATTATAAATGTGCTATCTTAAAATTGCTAATCAACAACTACAAGTTTTAGTACAACTCGTGTTGCAATTAATTCAAAGCCTGAAGGTCATTATAAATAGATGAAAATTTATTATGAATTAACAAAAGAAAGCCCAGATTGAGACTAAGCCAAATATAGTACTACTTTATATGCAAGTGATTAACTAACTAACTTGACTTATATCTCTTGAAATATCATACACAATAGAGTTGCTAACCATTTTATGTATGTAAAATCACTATTAGAAACTTTGTATGGCACTGCTTTGCATGGGGGGTGTATTTATCTCAGCACAATATATATATATATATATATATATATATATATATATATATATCATGTGGGTTTTACCCTGCATTCATTCACAGCACACACATCTACACCCACACACATAACACCTATACATATATTCGTATACCCTTACCACAGGTACCACAGTAAGACAGCCCTTAGGCTATATGGCTACCTGGATTACATTGGTACATGTACATATATTGGAAATAAGTATAAATATTTATGTAATGTTTGCAAAGTCAATTGTTTCAATCTTCTTTCTCTGACATGTATGTATATTGTATATCAGATTGTACCCTTTTACGCGAAATAAAGTATCTAAACAAGATCTAACCCCTCTTCCCAGTACAATCTGATTTATGGTTTGGACAACCAGTGAATTCACGAAAGACGACCAACTCATAAGATGGTTTGAACTGTAGGTTCATGATTTTATGGCCACCCATTTTATTATCAAGTCACTCATCCCACAATGATCAATGCTTAAAAAACCAAAGTGTACCCTGACCTTGTTTAGCCACTCATTGAAACTGGTGATAAATTGGTTTTTTTTCCCCCTGTAGAACCTTTATTTGTTCTAATGGATGATAACAGTGCAAAAAACCATTACTGACGCATGTATCATCAAAGTGAGAAAGGAAATAAATTCTAGGTATAACATTAGCAATGGTATTAAATTTGATTCACAATAAATAAACCAGTTTGAAATACATTACTGTGTCTGATATTTTTACAAATACGTAAAGTAAATGTGATAGAATCTAGATTAATTATGAGAGTCTTTTGAAATAGATAGTCTGGCTCTCAGAGGTGTTAATTTTTTAACAAACTATAGTTATAGACTAATATAAGGTAGTCGCTTTTTATATCTAAAATAGTTAAAGAGGATATTAAGATAATTGGACGGTTTGTATAATAAATGCTAATGATTAAATATGGATAAAGTTGAAGTACATACTACAGAAAATTTTAATTATTGAGGTTCTAATGCATGTAGTCATTATATTTCATATAATTTTATGTGTTGGAATGTAAAGAGTGTGCTAAACATTGTTGTCAAACTGATATATTGCTACTATCACTGTTAATATGAATAAAATAATTGTAATAGACAATTTCCATGACGCATCCGGAGTCTGTGATCCAGACATCTACTGTGGTTTCCAGGTCAGTGAAGCCGTGTACGTAGCTCGGAATTAGAAGTGTAATTTTTTGTAAATTTACGTTTTGGGGAATTTACAGAACTAAATCAGTCTACAAGTTGATGTAGTAGTTTGATTTTTATTAAACATAACATATAAACTTGTTTTTGCTAATAGATAGGGTTATTTGTATAGGGAAAGTCAACTTTCATCATTCAATAAACTCTGAATAACTGCTAAAGAACAATATGAATTCAGACATTAGGAAAATATGATTATCCTAAATATTTAAGTTTCAATATGGTAGTCTCTTGTTTTAACAAAATCACAAAACTGTCATTGTTTAAAACAGTTTTATTCAGACCTTCCAATATGGTTAATGACCATTAATTTTTCCAATGGCTGTCTGAGGTACAAATTTTCACTTATTAAGGGATGGTTAATTTGAAATCAAATTGGGTACTGTAATAGACATGTTATCAATATGTGAAAATTATTGTGATTTCGCAGTTGGTAAAAATAATGGTTTTAAAATTTTATATATAATTTTTTTTTTAACTGAAGCAGATTTTAAGAATTACTTTTATTGTGTACACTAATATTAATTACTTTTAGAATAACTAGTGCAGCTCATCTTTAGATAAATACTGCATTAATTGAGTTAAAAAATGAGAATGAAACTGTGCTGTATACATGGAAGAATACAGTATATTTCCAAACTTTTCCTTTTAATACTGATATGCATTATCTGCAGATCTGTTACCACCCAATTTGTTTGTTAATAATTCACACTTACGCATTCACAAATTCACCATCAAACTGTTAAAATAAGTTGGATTTGTTCTGTGAAGTTGTCATTCAGTTCTGGTTTGAAGAATCTTTTATATATGCATAAATTTGTCCTGGAAAATACAATTTCTTCGGCTGTGGATACCATGATATTGTCAAATTAGGTACATGAAAGTGTTAGGATCATTGCTAATATAGCCCTATATGCTGGCAATATCCCAAACCAGTTTTCATATTGACAAGACACAAGATTTGATAAAGATTCTGTTAAAGGATGGAACAGTTCACTGAGTTATCATTTTATTTGATGAATTCTAGCACAATCAAAGTAGATGATGCGATAATTGTGTGCGAAACTCTTTTAGGCGTTTATGGTAATAACTTTGAATAAAACAAACAAACAGAATATTTTGGATAACTGGACTAAAATTAATGTTACATCTCCACGATTACCTTTTCAGTGATGATTCATACAATTCATTGTAAATGTTAATGTTATGTGTACAGCATATTATTTATAAAGTGAGATACTGTGCATTAAGCTAAATTAGAAATGTCTTCAAAACTGTAATCAAAGATTTTAATTAATCCAGAAAAAGGAACAGCTTCTTAGGCAAACAAATCAGATCACTCACTATATGTACATTGTATTATTGTAATTTCAGAAGTGTAGCAGTATTGAGGCATGTCTGCTTGGCGTCTATAACTTGGTGAGTAACTTGATGTAGTACATAGAATGGTCTCATCTTCTTAACTATTTCTGATTATCACCTCTCCTCACCTCCAGTCCCCTGTACATCCATATTTTTGTGTAATTAAAATATTTTAGTACATTCTGACTCAAACAGCCATTTGGTGACTTTGTATCATTTTAATTGTGTGAATATATGTCATAAATGAAATATTTAGTTGCTGTGAATTATATATCACACACAGAAAGTATCTGTATCGGGTACACTTTTTGAAGTAATAGATTGTGTAGAACCGGAGAGAGTAATTCACTATCTAAAATATTTTCAGTTTATATTTTAATATCTATCCATGATTAAGTTAGAAGTTTAATATATATCTGTGTTTATTCATAATTTCTAAATAAACACTTAAATAAATTATATTACTGAATAATTATTTAAATGATCTGGCAGCAGCATACAGTGTTTCATTCAGACAAAAACCCAAAATATTTATACACATTTATTCACACTATATCAAGTTCTATATCAAGCTACTCTACTCTGTATTATCAATATTAGAACCCCTGAACTTTAGAGTGATGGAAATAGGAACAGCGTACTAGTAATAACCTCTGGCCAGAGGGTCATGTAGGAACAATGACTTACAAAACATTGTAAGAACAATGGGCATTAAGAAAAGTTGGTTGGACTAGATTGAGTTACTAGACTGTTCTCTACATGGCTATAATCAACAATAAGTTGTATGTTTTAATATTATTATTTAATCCGTAGGATTATACATCACAGCTAACTCTGCTGTTGTAAGGACTTATACCGTTAGGTTAGTAGTTGTGGCTTCATGTGTATCCACCCGACTCCCCACCTTCTAAGTATGTCCATATACATTCTGATCTTATTAATTTAAATTTATTTATAGCAATATATAGTTGGTTTATTTAGTTATTTAGAATGTACAGTTGACACTGTTGCTATTAGCCAATGACTAGCTATTAATATATAAGAAGTTATAATTGGCTGCAACAGGGAGAGGAAATCAAATGAAACGTTCTCAGTTGGCTGTGGTTGGAACCCTGATGTGTTTTCTACCAGTACACCTTTTTTTTATTTATTATAATATTATATATTATATATCATATAATACTAAGTATTTGTTTCCAACTTCTTAAAATTAATTTTGAAGTTCATTGTTATATTTTACAATCTTAGTTGTATCATTTCTTGTTCATGTTAATAACGTTGTATATTCCATTATAGAATACAAATATATGATATGCTGTCACGAATACGTTCTATTATTGAATGCACAACATTATTAACATGAACATGAGATGATCCAACTAACATTTTAATTTTGAAACATATCAGTATCCCAAAACGATTTTTATTTATTCCCATCCTAATGCCAATGTACGTGTGGTCTGAAGGCAAGTACTCAAAATATGCGAAATACCAGACATATGATAAATCCGATACAAGTCATATTGGTCAATGATTGCGCTTTAATTTCTTTAACATGTAGAAACAGGATTTAGATTCTACCATCAGGGAAGTCTGATGTGTTTTCTACCAGTACACCTGTTTAAAATTAATTATAATAACTTTTCCAGTGCAGTTAGAAAATCCTTCTGGATAGCTGAAGTATTTGTTTCCAACTTCTTAAAATTAATTTTGAAGTTCATGTAGTATTCCTACAAATTCAAAGTTCTTTTAGGTATGTTTCAGTCAAAATATGTCACTGAACTCGGACAGAGAAAGACAGCATTCTCGTGCATACCGTATCTCTTAGTACAGATCAATGTCAATTCGGACCACATACTCCTCAACTTCTGGTGCAGAAACAAAGGGTCCACCCATTCCCTTCATTTCGGCGTTTGTCAATTTTCATGTTCTGAGACTCTTTCATGGAGACTCCAGCACATAACATTCTGTGTTTTGTTCCATGTTTTCATCAAGTTGTTTGTCTTGTTGGATAGCTTTTATACTCCTTGGGTACAACTGAATTCAACTCGAGTTATAAGCTCTTAACTTTGAGGTTTGATGATGATGCAGATTTAACTCACTGTGTTCATCTCATCTTTAGCTCATAGTTGATTCAACCCAGCTGTCTTTCAGCAGCCATGTTATTTATTGGGGCCTAGTCCAGAACATCATGGTCAATATCGAGAAGGAGATTTGCAATGTTTTGATTGAAGTCACCAAACCCAAAGACATTGGCACCTTGTCGAAGCCATCCTTCTGTCAATTTTGGGAGTGTTAACTTGAAGATCTTCACTGGCTCAACTTTGTTCTGTTCTGATCCCAAGATAATCATATCCAACAGCTTCTTGAACCAGTCTTCCATTGAATTGCCTTTCATCTACAAAGTCAAATGCAGTTTTCGATAGATCCAGAAGTGTCTCTGCTTTAGTAGTTGTTAGATTGTTGTAGAGCTTTTGCATTGCAGATATAAACTCTCAATACATCACGTTACCACTATATGTCAGTCCAAGAAACAGTTCAGTCAGATGAGCTTCTAAGATTGATGGTGCCAACAGGATGGTTATAAAACAATCTACATTTTGGAATGCCTGCTGAACACATGCTAGTTTTTTTGGGATGTGATGGTATTTATCCAAGGTATTTATCACATGGTATGCTGCACACACCCATACAAAGGCAAATCTTTTGAATCTTTCCTTCTTCAGGTGTACAGCTTCATTTTACTTTGGGGCAACATATATGGCAAATTGTTCTGTGTAATTCCATGAATTGTGGTCGAAATTCTTGCTGATGGAATGCATCATGATATCCAGAAATTGCTCTGTAACAGTATCGGGTGTTATTGCTACATTCATCATAACCTTGCTGTACAACTTGTATTTTCCAAGTGCACGTTCAACTGCTTGAAACGCGCCAGTGATGGATCTATTGAACATTAGAACTGGATGGATAGAGCACAACAATTTATCTGGAATGTGATTTGTTCCAAGCTCAACATCATCCTGAAGTTTATCTTTTAAAAAAGTACTTGGAATCAGCACCACCACAAGTTGCAAGTATGTTGAGAACAGCGAGGTTCAGGTTGGTCAGGTTTTCTTTGCTCTCCCTCGTTATTGGTAAAGTTGGTAAGTCTGAATTTTCGATTGATGGTTACACCCTGCACCATAAAAGAACCAACTCCTTTCTTTTTGGAGATGTCATCATGATGTATTATCACAGCGTCATCAGATGCCATGATGTTATTAATGGTGCACTTCAGTGTATCTGTTTCGATAGTGCATCATGTTTCTCAATTGCTCTTGTATCAACATCAGTTTTAGCAGAATAGAATCTTCATCGTGATGCTTTCACTATCTTCAAACATCTCATTGGCCACTATTATGATAGCAGAAACTGGCTGGTTCTTTGAGCAAAGGTTTGAGCTGTTGAGTTTGTTGACATCATTGTAGAACTCTGGTTTGACATTCTTGATAAATGTTCCTCTGTGACATAATTGTACTGGCATTACATCAAATATTTATTTTCTTACGTCAGAGGTTCGCCTCGTCTTAGAGGGTCACAGGTCAAAGGCTTATTCTGTATCATCCTCACTTGTTGTATTGTCACCATGCACTCTCATCCATTCCTCTGTTTTCCTTTCGTTTCTTGTTTGAAAATTACATTGGAATTCATTGTGGATCCCACATATTTTCTTTACTATATGTCTCTTCCCAATTGTATACATGCTACAAGAATGCCAGTGTTGAACAAGAGTTTATTAGTCTAGCAGCTTCTTGGGGTATTCTTAGTGTTTTACAAAAAATGTCTTTTTCTGTTGAAAGCTCACATTGTTTATAATAGACAGTGTCATGTAGAGTTTTCTGACTACTTCACCTGTTTATCAAGCTTGCTGCTGATAGCGGCTCAGGAATTTTTTCGGCATTAAATTAAGAGTTACTTGAGACACTAGTGGAGTTTTATAAGGTTATCAAAACTAAAAGCTATTTACTTTAAGACGCCACCTGATAGATGTATAAACCAAACATGTAATAAATGCTGCAATATTATCAGAAGACAAAAACCTACCTCTGAAAGCTACCTAGGAATCATACCTAAAACCTGCGGGGGGTGGTGATTGGCACTGAATATGAAAATGTGTGTTCAAACAATTGTTAATATAACATACCATGATTTGCCTAAGGTTTTGTTCAAATATTTATAACGTTTTATTTTTATCCTCTCCCCCTATCATAAGTACATGATATTTTGTGGAGGTTTCTCGGGTTGGACTAACATACATAGATCATTTATTGAAATATAACTTATTGAACAGAAATCAAATACACTTTTGACAAGAAATTGTCCACGCACAGAGGATTCCATAACACATCAGAAGAGATTAGTAAGTGAGATTAGTAAGTGAAAACTGAATATAATTCACACAAAGAATGGTCTCATACCATGGAACTGTATTGTAATTTTTCTAGGTTAACTAACACTAAAGTGCCCCTTGACCGTTTTGAACAAGGGACCAAGACCATAGACTGTGAGCAATCATTGTGTTCTTTTCACATATTAGTTTCAATGTTTTATTAGAGGCAACATAAAAATTATGGAAGCCATAATGCTCCTTTTATTTACACTATATCTTGCTATGTCAGAAGACGTAGTATATGGTAAGATTTCAAAATTTGAAACATGGCCCAGAATTTCTGGTGACAGCTGATGAATTTCTGGTGAATTTCTGATGACAGCTGGTGAATTTCTGGTGACAGCTGTGGTCAATAGTCTAAACCAACAGATTGGAAACCATGTGCTACTACAAGAGTTAGCATACATGGAATAGGTACTAGATGAAGCTAGGATAGTTCAAGTAGTACAAGCCTACTAGAATTATTACTCCATGCTGAGGTAAAGAACCAAACTAGAGACATTTAAAAAGGATTCACACACACACAAACGCACACACACAGAGAGAGAGGGGGGACCTCCAATGTCTAACTGGTAGCGCGTTGGATCATAGATCACTACCACCTGAGTTCGAATATCACCTATTTAACCTTCTATGTGCACACAAGTGGCTGTAAAACATCAATCATTATCATCATCACACAGAACAAAGAACTTGAATCAAACTAATGGAGGTGCTCATGTTACAACAATGGCTTCATCAGCAACAACGTCATCACCAACAAAGTTGTCAACGAGAACAGCATCATGTACAACATAACAACAACAGCATCACAGCATCACCAACAACACCATGAACCACAACACCATCATAAACAGTTCCAACAACAGCATCATTGGCATCCTCAACAGGCTTTTCAACAATATGAGTATCAACAAATGCAAGATTCACAACAGCATCAACAACAGTGTCATCAATGGCAGATTCACCTACAGAAATGGACCATTTCAGATCCATAAATCTCTGAAAACTTTGTTATCCCGATTTCTGCCTACTTTAGGAAGCTGTGGGAATTTAGCCATTCTTTAGACAAGGATCTCCACAAATATGGTAATTTCTCTTAATATCCACACTATCATCAATAAAAGTGACAGACTTATTGTACTATCATTTGTGAATCTAATTCTGGTTCAGATAAAGTGAAATAGTAAATTCCTTATTGTATAAATCAACATTTTATAACACCAATGTCTCAAATCTATGTATGTGTCACCTATCAGGATACAATGCAGCACATGTTTGCCATTTTCATTCGATCAACTCCCAGTTTCATATTTGTTTAAAATTAAATAAACTTTCACAGAATATTATAGAGTACGTATACTTTACAAAGTAATACTGCAAATACCACGATATTCATTATTTTCCAAGAAAATAGGGTTGGAATATACTGCTATATACACACGTTTTTCTTGACCTGACTAATCCATGTACTTTGTGCTAAAATAGTGCCTCTGGCTTGTGGCCAATCAAAAACAGTCAGTGGCTGTGTAAGGTGGCCACCAGACACCTGGATTAGGTTCCTATGTAAACAAAGCTAGGCATTTGATTCATGTTTTTCAATAGTATATTCTCGCAAAAAGTATTCAGATAAATCTTGAATAATAACACTTATTGAGTAAGATATTGCCATCAGAACGAGGCCCTTATTCAGTGCTGTCCCCACTGTTAACTATGGAGATTTCGAGTGGGGTAAATGTTTCTAACCCGAAGTTTCTTCGTCTGAAATGGTATATTCGACAACCAAAATATCGTGATTTACTAGATAAACCACCAAACTTTATACAAACCAACAGTCAATTAACAAATAACAGTATTAGGTTGACACAGCTACATGATACATATGTACAAGATACATAATGTGACAATCAAACATCACTTCTCAATGTTATCGTTTTAGTTCACATTGTTATACTTGTAGAAGACTTGATCACATTGATGTAACAATTGATGCACAGAGAGAGATAGAAGAAAAAAAATAAAACAACCAAAGGTTAACATGTCCACCTTACTTTCTGATACTGTCATTATAGCTGTACTGGATTTATACGTAAACGTAATGGTAGATACGAAAAATGGCAATAAATGGCAAGGTGAAAAGGAGGGAAATAACTAATAATTGATCTAGAACCAAGATAAGATATTAAATCCCCATAACCAATAACCGAATGTCAAACTGTGTAATTAATCAGTACTGTTAGATAGTAAAATAGAAAGGTTAAATGAAGGAACTAGAATTAATAGTTAAAACATAAATAACAACAGCCCATTGGAGTGGTGACAAAAGTAATGTATTATTATAATATCCTGGAACAGCTAATGTCACTAACTGAATTACAATTTGAATTCGATTTTATTT
This sequence comes from Paralvinella palmiformis, assembly GCA_025642065.1. Taxonomy (NCBI): domain Eukaryota; kingdom Metazoa; phylum Annelida; class Polychaeta; order Terebellida; family Alvinellidae; genus Paralvinella; species Paralvinella palmiformis. The sequence goes on along the minus strand of JAODUP010000546.1, from coordinate 194,238 downwards.
TTAGAATACAATCATTAGCCCCAGTAAGGAGTCTGTTGTTTCTAACTGAGAGGTTATAGGTGTTTCAGCCAAATAACTATTTGATGTATTTGAACCGTGTATCCGGTAGCTTCTGGTTATAGTCACCAGAAGGTGCATGATGTGACAACGTAATAGCACACCTACGGTCGGTGTTGTATGAAAGCGTTTAGAGCAGTAGTTAATGGGTAAACAATTTAATCAGGTTTTGGATAGTGCACCTTTTTAGGCACACTTCGTATGCTAAATGTCATCTGAATGAGATGAGGATGATGTTCTTCGATTGTTGACTGATAACTGACGATGCCCAATGACATGCCATTGTCAGCAGATGCCTATCAGCTATCTGTATGCTATACAATGTCACAAGAGATGGACGTGTGTTACCAGAGTATGGAGAAGTGTGTGTGTGTGTGTGTGTGTGTGTGTGAGGGGGGGGGGGAGAGGGTGTCTGTCTATCTGGTTGGTGAGTTTATATTCTGTGAAGTGGATGGTGATCATTATCATCATCTTGAAATGTCACAATAAATTGCCTAGCAGTGGTGCTACTCATTAAATGGATTGCATTTTTAATCATCTCAATAAGTTTCATCCAAACATAACTATAATCTCAGGGTTATTGCTGTATAACAATAAGTGTGCGTGATTTACACGTGGTGTTAACGTTTATGATTGGTAGTGTGCCTTTTGTTTGTTCCATTCTAGTTTGATAAAAACGCGCGGCTAAAATGATCTAACACTAGACAACAATCTGTCACTCTCTCCAACTAGTCATCTGTAACATCAGACCTAATTTATGGCCTTATGATCTGTCTAGGACAGGAAGTAGATACTGTTCGCGCATGTAGTTCCTGTTCTAGTTTCCCGTACTCGTGTGTGTGTGGGGGGGGGGGGGGTGGACTCTCCGTCACCGTAGAGGTGTCCGGCGAAGCGTGACCATTCCGGTTTTGTTTTGCGGTAAATGTGAATTAATGCTTCGCCCATTGACAGGATCCAGAACAATGTTCATCACACTATGATTATCAATTACATTAATTGATCGTACAAGATTTATTTCCTGCTCTGCCACTGTTCTGCATTTCACACACACAAAAAAATAGCCATTTTTGTCTTCCCTCGCCTTTTGGGGGATTTGCTATTGTTTTGCTGACGAGCCGAATTGTCATGGATCGCTTCTTTTCTGTATTTTCTGCTGTGTCCTGGCTGATCATGCGGCACCGAAACTGTTTTTGTTTTGTTGTAAAATGTAATATTTTGAAGATTGTGAAAATATCTATACTGCTAGGTATATTGCTGGTATTTAATTCTAAACGAACGCACATGCAGTGTGTGTGTGTGCGCGCGCGCGTGAGAGAGAGAGAGAGCTGTTTTATGTTGTAGTGACCTGACAGGTGTGGTCAGACAGGTAATTTTTATAACGCTCTTCTCTAATATCTGACTAATTAATCTACAGGTATCCAGGTCCAGAATAGCCCATCTGCTTCATTAAGCAGGTCGTAATCTTTATACCAGTTGTAGGGTGGTCTTTTTTCTACTTAATGTCCTCATCTGGCCACGGTATATAGAGCCAGCCTCTATCTGGATAATTACTATATTTCAAGCTTGTTTACAGTTGAACCTTCATTAGCAATCGTCTCCAATCAAGAAATAGCTCTTTTTTCATTTTGTCGGCTTATTTCTGTTAGAGTCTCACCTCATACTATTAGCTCTAAGTTGGTCCACTAGCGACATCTTCCCATACACTGAGTCAGTCATGACAAGTAACATTTGTTTATTTTTAGTTTGGTGTTCCGAGGACCTAATATTTTGCACTACCCTCCTGACATAGACCAGTATAATAATCATTCATAAGCTCATCACCCCAGGAAGTATACTGTTCCTAGCTACCAGTTTTAGCCACACACAAACTGCAGTAATTCATCACTACAATGTCCAGCAGCTGATTGGTGGTTTTGAACCTGTGACCTCCTAGTTTCTAGTCCTCTGGTTTTTATTAAAATCTGTGATCATGATTTATGATCTCACTTGGAAAGAAATATTTGATCCATTTAATCAATTTGCCTTAAAAATTAAATTGATTAACTATTTACAATGTTTATTTTAATGATAATTATGATGATTATGGTGGTGATGGTGGTGGTGGTTATGATGATGACGATGATGATGGTGGTGATGATGATGGTGGTGATGATGATGATGATGGTGGTGGAGGTGGTGGTGGTGGTGATGATGATGGTTTTAGTGATTGATGATGATGATGGTGGTGGGGGTGATGATGGTGGTAGTGGTGATGATGATGGTGGTGATGGTTGTAGTGATGATGGTGGTAGTGGTGATGATGGTGGTGTGGTGATGATGGTGGTGCTGGTGATGATGGTGTGTTGATGATGATGATGGTGGTGGAGGTGGCCGGTGGTGGTGGTGGTGACGATGATGGTGGTAATGGTTATGATGATGTTTTTTTTTTTTTTTTAAAAAAAAAAATTGGTGATGATGGTGGTGATGGTTATAGTGATGATGGTGGTAGTGGTGATGATGGTGGTGTTGTGATGATGGTGGTAATGGTGATGATGATGATGATGCCGGTACTTGTGCTGATGATGATGGTAGTGATGATCGTATTAAACAGGAAATTTTGTTAAACTGTTTTCAGGAATTGTAAAAAATAAATAAATAACACGTGTAAGTAATAAAACAAACATTATTAAGACAAAAAGACTTAACTATCGTCTTTTGTATCAAACTGTTGTTGAAGATTTAAAATATACTGTAGATATGAGGATGATGATCGGTGGTCTGACATGGATACATGGATAATAATTAATATAAACTAATGGGAATCGTGGAGATATTATCATGACACAGGAATAATATTTATATTACGATGACGTTATTGATTTAAGGTTCATCAATGAAATGATCGATTGATACACTTTTTTATCGGGTTTCATAAATATTGTTCATAATTATGTTTTAGTCTTCGATACAAATTGATGAAAACTCTCCACAAAACAGAGATATTTCCTATTAACATTATTGATAAACGTGTCTGTTTTGTTTCCACTGTTGGCAGAGAAACGTCTTAGAAATCCACTTCTTGACCCACGTAATTATAGATCCAGGTTTCTATGTAGAACAATAGAAACTTTGATTGGTGGAACTGCTGATAAATACCAGTTTACGACAAAGAGTTGTTTGTGTGTCTACATCAGGAGCCGAACTCATTGTTTTAAGGCAGGCGCATCTATCTTAATGGCGACGTGTAGAGATTGTTTAACAATGATATAGTTTGTGTATCTATTACAGCTGTCCTGTGGTTAATTCATTATTGCGTATGTTGTGTTATTGTCGCTCTTCTTTGGCCGGTACATTAACAAGATAGTAAAGATGGCTTGATGAGACGTTATACATCTCAGTGTAGACAGTTGATATTTTAGATTTGGTCCTTGATGAATTGTAAAGAGATTGCGCGCGCGCGCGCACGCACGCACGCACACAGGCATCTATCATATTATGTTATTAATTTCAATAAATGAAGTTAATGGTTGTGCGGTATTATGAATCCACAACCAGCAAACACCAGTATTTGTTTTTGAATATGTAATCAGACTTAGTATCTCTGAAAATTAAAAAAAAATACCAATAAGAAGTCATTGAGAGGACTGTAGAAATAATAAGCTCTTTAGTTTATAACACGAGTATTAATTTCAATCTGTCTATCTGGTTTATTTTAACTGGATGATTCTATTAGAATAATCACTGTACAAAACTTTAGACACATTATCACTTGTTATAATTAAAAGTTAAATAATAATAATGTATATTTAATAAAGCGCCCTTACTAGCAGGAGCCATTCAAAGGTACTGTACAGATAATATCTAATATAATAATACCCCAAATAATATGTCTGTAAAAACCGTATAAGAGATTTTAAAGATAATTATTATTTATCATATAAAATCATATTTTCGAGTATTTGTCAATATCCAAGCTGCATTATTCTGAATTCGCTGAAGGCTATTGATGTTATAATAATCAAATGTTTATTACGCAATAGTACCGTATACAATAGGGAGATATTGTGGCAATCTTCATCTCTTCGTTCATTCTACGCTGTAGAAGTAATTTCTCGGTGATCCAGACTGATCTCATAACGTGTCTGGATTGATTTGATGACCCCTTGATGGTCATATTTTCTCATATTTTGTGTTTGACACAGTCCAGTGTATTAGTGTTGACCTAGACCACTCATCAGTTTTTTTGTGTCCTGTCCAAATCATCACTTATCATCTGGTGTGTCTCTTTGATGCTGACTGGCCCTTGTTGTAGGATTGCAGCTCATTTGCTAGAGTACAGGTTGAGTTATCAAAGATCAAGGATTCGACCTTCTAGTCAGATGTGATAGATACTGTATACGAATGAGTTATGTGCTCAGGTGTATTGCTGTGTAATGGTTAACTCTAAAGGAACTGGGGGACAGGGGAAGGGCTTTTCACACAGAGACATAATCTAGTACACGTACTTGTTGTGGATGTAACATTGGTATACTGTTTTTGTTAATTGTTTAATTTTATTAGTAAGTTAATATTTAGTTTTATGCATTTATGTTAAATTAGTTCTTTCACATAATATTTAAAGTGAAATTCTTGCAACCTTGAATGAAATGCATAGCCCACAAATATGCACACACATACACACACAAATACACACACACACACACACACACACACACACACACACAGGTGCATTATGTGGTTTTATGTAGTCTATTGTCTGTTTTGTGGCCTTTAATGAGCCCAATAATGGCCTTATTAGCGACATGATCCTGGATTCTGCTGTCATTGGCATGCAGTATTTACCACATTCATTTGTCACGGCACTTTGTAGTACCTTGATTATTTATGTACACAAGCTCATGTGCGCATGCATGCAAATACGCGCATGCATGCACGCACAAACACACACACATAACAAAGGGGGGGGGGAGATATGCAGTGAAATCATGTGGGCAGGACAATGTAAATTTACTTACCCGGAATAAGTTGAGGGAGCCACTAAAGACATCTCTAATAACGGAATCTGGAGGAGCTAAGGTTTGTAGGAGGGAGAGAGGGAAGGGAGGGAGGGGTGACTTCACTGTGAGGAGGGGGTGGACCACTCCTATCTATGTTATATATTAGTGCCACACCTGTCCTAGTCGATGTAGCATCGCCTATTGGTCCTTGGGCTCGTTAGATGGGTGTTTCCATACATTATGAGCCGAGTACATCGACCTCGATGACTGGCCAGTAACACTGGTGAGTGACAGTTATAATAGGGCTCTCTCACCTTGGGTATAGCATCATTACTGGACATATTTAACGAGAACTCAATTAACTTGGAGGCTGACGGAGTCCCATGATCCATCGGTCATCACCACTCGCTGGCTGACATCGTCATCACGGAGAGAGAGAGAACAGTCTAGATTTGGCTAAAATCTGAGTTTAATTCCTGTAGGACTGCGAGATATTGATAGCATTAGAAAGAGAAAAACTGACACCGTACACGAGACATTATAGTCAGTGATTGAATGAAGCCACTGTCTGTGAATTCGATGATTCAATCGTAAAATATGTCTTGTCAACAGCTAACAACTGTCATTTACAACTAGAGTCTGATTGGCTAACGGCTGAAGAGAAGGGTCCATAGTAATTGTGGCAGAAGTCTTACTACCTACAAAGAGATTTTAGTTAACTGTATCTACTAATTTGATAACTGGTTGTGGTGTGTGATAAATGAAGCTTAGACTGAGTGAACTTGGCCATTTTAGGTAAGTGTTTTGTATACAGTTCGAGAATTGGTGTCGTGATTTAATTCAGTTACCTTTTAACACGTAGCACCATTCCAATGGTGCAGTGGTTAGAGCGCTATGCTGCTAGTATGCGGGTTGTGGGTTCAAATCTGGTTCATACCTGTGTTTGTGAGATGTGTTTTTTAGGTTCTCGGCCATTATGTCAGGGGTGTGACCAACACCATTTCTGTATGCATCAAATTAGTGTGATGCATGTTAATTGTTAACATCTTTTGGGGTATAATACTGGTAGGTTTTATTGTGAGTGATTTAACTTTTCTTCTGTTCCATGAATCCGTTTGTCATTATTTGGCCAGTAATTAGATAAATTCCTAGAGTACTCCAATCAAAGATAGTTGATCGTCAATTTTGATATTATCACGTCATCTTAAAGTAAGTTACAATGAAATATGTCATTTAAGTGGATGTAAAAGGATTGTGAATGTTATAAAAAATGACAGAGAGACATATTTAGCTGATTGTGACAATATTGTATCAATGTAATGCGTACTGGTGCCTATTTAAAGGAATTGTCTTGGCACTATTCTGACAACAAATTTTGTTTAAAAACTGTCATCTTGATTATTTTCCGTTGGTGTTGCCTAATTATGTCATATGAAGTTATCTCCACGCACACCTATCATCGGCATGTATGTGTTTGTTGTATTCTTGTTTCGTTTGTAGGAGTATAATATTATTAGCTATTTAATTACTTAAAATCCACGCTTCCACACAATTGCGCGCGCGCGCGCATACACACACACACACACACACACCGTAATCCCAATTTAACAAAATATAACAATGTTCCACATTGACTGCCCTCTTAATTGTGGGATGCTACTTTAAATATCTGAACCACGGTTTAACAACACTATAACCTTTTTATTTCTAGTAAATATATTATTTTACATCTGAATGGTTTTAGTATAATTCCATTTTGTAATCGTTAACTTTCCAATTCAGTGTTTCCTATCAGTTTGTTTTAGTTTTTTGATACTTTTGGTTTCAGTAGATGGCTACTTTAAGTATGGAAACTTTGGTACCATTCTTTAATTATATACCTTCAGTATATTATCTTAGTATGTCGTTGTTGTTGTTGTTGTGTAACAGTATGATGTAGATATTTAGCATGTTCTTTAGCTGGAAGTAATAACATGATAAAGACAGTGGACGACAAATATAACACTAATGCGTGTTAATATGTTATATCCTAGCTAGTTAGTATACCTGTGTGTAGGTTGTAGGTGCTAGATGATACTCGGATGACGTTGAGTACAGGTTAATCACATTTATAATATCCTTAATTTTTATTATCTCTTTGGCTCAGTGTTAATGTGGGCGTGGCCTAAGTATAAAGTAATGGTAACATTCTAGTTAGTTTAGTGATACGTCTTGATACTGCTTCATTCCAGAGTGTGCCAGTAGTGCATTGGTAGAGTGTTGTACCGTAAACCTCCGGGTTGTTGGTTTGAATCTGTCTCATACCCATATGGGGGCTGTTTTCCTAGGAAGTCACGAGTATGATCAACTCCAAGGCTAAGCAAATTAATCATTCATTCACTGACTATTTCATACTATTCTGTGTACAGACTTAAAAACATTATTGAACATTCTTTGATTTATGACAAAGATAAGGGTAATTCTGAGATCGTTTAGAGGATTCACAGTCACTTTAGCTCAGTCGATTTTATCATTCTCTCCAGAACTTTGTAGTATATTATAATTTGTCATGTTATTGTTTTACCTTCATAGCCTTTGCATGTCTTTTGCTAAAAAGGGCTCTGCATTAAATCTTACTAATAATAATAATAATAATACATTTTCACACTAAAAAGGGTACCTGTTTAGCTATAAATTACACAGTAGACTATAACTGTAAAACATTTTGTATTCTAAACATTTTCAGAATCTCAATTGTTTATTCGGTGACACATTTCAAATTAGGATGGAATTTAATTGACAGAGACAGGTCATCGTCATATGACGTGATAACATTGTCATGGTGCCGACCTCATTTCAGGAAGTTGATCTCAACAAGCAGGAACCAGTGTTGTGACTAATCATGATTAACCACTCATATTTTATTATATAAAGTGTATGCATGTCTGCCAGTTGGCTTCCCTAATATGGGCATCATGCTAGCCGAGCGTGTCCTATTCATTATAAACACTAAAGTTGTTCCTGGTATGAAAGATTCGTCATCTTCTATAAGGCTTCCCTTTTATAATATGTTTATTTTCTTTATTCATTCATATCCGTTCGATAAATAGGGATATAGATTTTTTTATCAGATTGCTGAGGTATAGAAACTGTTAAAGAATTATAACATGAGTGAGTGATAGGGCAGTGAGTGAGTGAGTGAGTGAGTAAAGTGAGTGAGTGAGTTATTAGTATTGGGTGACTCCCTGACCTGGAGGTTACCAGTGTAGTGCTCTTAACCACTGGGCTTCCGTAGCGCCGGATTTACACGGCAGATGGCAGCACAGTGTATATAGAATATGTCTCTAAGAGAAGTATTTCAATAACATGTTAGTAGAGGAACTGGAGAGAATGACAAGATTTGGGCCTTCTAATTCTGACTTAATAACACATGATTGAATTAGATCCCAATATTTTTTAAATTTACAACAACAGTAATAATAATATTATATATTTAATCAAACAACTTTATCGTGAGTATACATTCAATGGCACTGTACAGTGATACCTTAATGGTGATATATCTAAACCCAATGAGAAATTTAAACAATCGATATTATTTAACGGTGGAATTAACCTTATAATAGTATCACATATTTATTAAGGTGTTGTTCTTGTATTAATCAATAGACCTATTATAATTAAGTGTTATTGCTACTCTTATTTCTGCGTTTCTAATACCAAATACTATTCCGTTTACTATTAAAAGAAGCCATCTGTCTCTACTTCATTCCAAAGCCAGCAAGTTTCTGTTGCACCAAAGGAACGATAATTGTGTATTCCATAGACCAGTCGTAACCGCCATGTCAGTCAATTTAACGCCTTAAACGGTTAAGACACACGGATGTTTGCCACCAACAGATCATTAACATTGGATGATTCACGATTTGTCTAGGTGTAAAAATTGGCTACGACTTATTCTTTGGCTAAGGTTCTGATATGTTGAAGCACGTTTTGTGTCTGTGCGCGCGCGCGCGCGCGTGTGTACGCCAGTATGTCTGTCTGTATATATGTCCAGTAATTAGGTGTACCAGATAATTTGACTTATCCTTGACGTACCGATGAGTTTGTTTGTTTTGGGAGTTTTTTTTATATAAGGTGGTACCTAGAAAATGTCTGCCGCTTCTTGTTGTATCGTGTTTTATCACTGGAAAAATCCGTTTTAGAGATTAAATGACAAAAGTTGTGTTCAACATAAAACCGAAATAACAGTACGTATGCATGCTGGTATATACACTCATATGCACACATACATGATCGTACATGTGAGCAGATGCGCGCGCGCGCACACACACACACACATGCACAGGCTACAGTTTGGCAAGAAAGAAAATAGTGGCACGGCCCACATGATAGAATGTGTCTAATGCTAGTGTTAGCACAGCGCCAATAACTCAGAGGGCTGCCTACATTGGGCCGAGGTGGGTGTGTATGTTGGTGGTGGTGGTGGGGGGGGGGTTCTAGAGCCATACCGACCGGTGATTACTGTCACAATGATTGAGGCATCCTCGCTGAGACAGGGCGTGGTCTTGTTGGAGCAGCAATGCTTTTCCCCTGTACCACAATGTGCTGCCGCCTTACCCAGTGTGTCCGTGTTCAGCTCATCATATCCCGATGTTTATTAGCCAAAGTGAGCCGCCTCACCGTCGACTAGTGTGGATCTGACTAAAGCTCATCATTCTAGATATCTCTATCTCTGAGTGGAGTGGATAGGTTGAGTGAAATGGTTGACTATAGCTCTGAAAACAGAATAGATAGTCTCAGACTGGACGTGTGAGTAGATGATTTCATATATTAGCCTCTTCAACTATATTGTGTGTTTTTGGCAATTTATTGTATGGTATTATAATGATATGAAACTGCTGGTTTTAGATATTCTTCTAATTAGTTTATCATTATAAAGTATAGGTGTGTAAGCATATATATATATATATATATATATATATATATATATATATATATATTAGATGGGAATTGTGGTGTGTCTTGGATGGAAACAGGTCTGAGTCAGGGATAATAATAATATTGTAAAGCGCATTAGAGCAGCTATCTAGCTGAATAGGGCGCTATATAAATGTCACATATTATTATTATTATTATTAGAATGCTGACAGGACCGGTAAGTTTGTTTTCAGCGTATAGTTTTGTACTTAATACACTTAAAGTGCTGTCCACCATAACACAAAATACTGTGTTACAAATAATGTTCACCAGTTTTCTTCAAAAGGACAACGTCATGACAATTTTCTGCAATAGTCTTAATATATAGCGTACATGTCGTCATCACACCTCATCATATGATTATTATAATTCTCTACCTGCCTCCTCGTCTTATCCTACCATGTCCTCCCAGCAGGTCTCACATAAGCACCATGATATTTGTCGTGTTGGAGACATTGCTGAAGTTTAATCTGATTATGTAAATTGGCGCCTTCGGGCTTCGAGTGCCCATTCAGTACGGCTGTGCTCGTTATGGGGATACGGTCTGTTCTGATTGGCTTATGTCAATGGGGATTGATGGTGGAACCTGGACGGCGGTGAATTATGTCAAACGGTTCAAGCGGTGACTGGAGCCACTCACGTGGTCATTACCACGCCTGACCTGTATCACGCTGGAACAAATTGACACTTAACGAGTCCACCAGTCAGAGTCTATCACTTACTTCTATCAGAATGTGGGATTTGGCAAAAGGGAGCCAGACTATACACACACACACACACACCAGCCGTTTATACACACCGTTCATTATAGTAGATCTTGGTGCCTAAAGTGAATTAGGAAACGAGATATGTTGTAATAGATTTGATGGTAAACTAAAACTACAACGAAAACCGCCGAGGAAGCTCTTAATCGTGTTGAAACAGGTCATGCAGAGCCTAAAATAATAATAATAATTATTATGATTATGATAATAATTATTATTATTGTTATTATAATAATATTTTATGTAGTCATTAATATCAGTTTCTTTTAGGCCCTTTATGCTGACAACAAAATTAAATCATGTTCTGGATATACATATTACAAATACATTTATACGTGAATACACGAAGACGGTAGTTATATAGTAGATATTATAAATATTTTCTGACTTGCTAGATGTATAATACGATCAGACAACTTGCTCCTCAGTCTGAAAGTTCATGTTCTGTCCGTACTTTGCCGTATCAGTGTTTGGCATTTTAAAAAGGTAACAACACCCAGAATAAACTAATATATATATATATATATATATATATATATATATATATATATTATCATAGCCTAACGTAGAGTTTTTGAAAGGAAGGCTTTCATCGTGCCTGAATTACCTACATCACTTGCAGTAATTACTGCGTTTGAACCTTTTTATGTTAGCAAAGCTTTAGCTTTTGATTTATCGCCGAAGTTCTATTATCAGGTATAGTGCGGCCACTGTTCATATTATTGTATTACCATACGGTAATGGTTGCCAGCGGGCCCTGTGGTGATGATGATGATGATGATGATGACGACGACGATGATGATGATGATAATGATGATGATGATGGTGATGTTGTTTCCCGTTCTTCTGATCTTGTCAGGTGTGTTCGCTATCTGATTAAAAGACAGGTGATAACGGCTAATTAGGCATGACCCGACCGTTGATTATGACTCGCATCAGCCACGAGAACAGAGCCACGGAGCCCGGAGCCTCTCTTCTAGCTTCCGTGTTTAATTATTTCGGCTCACTCATGCCACAAAATCGGGAGGCGGCGAGTTACGAGCGTGGCGGCGATCGGTTTTCATTTGCTAATGGTGCCAATTTCTTATTCATCATCATCATCGTGACATCATGGCAAGATATCTACCAGTCAGACTCTAATGATGCTCGTCGTCTTGCCGTCTGTATTGTGTGTGTGTGTGTGTGTGTGTGTGTGTGGTGTGTGTGAAAGAGATCATCGATATTTGTCAATTATTATCATTTGTTAACATTTGACCGACCACTGTTATAGGTCAGCTGTTATGTTAACCTCTCAGATGTCGTCAACCACACACACACACACACACACACACACACACACACACACACACACACACACACACACACACACACACACACTTTGATCCGTTTTAGTCATTACCGCTAAACACCCGGGCGGGTGTTCTGTTGGTATTCGGGCCGACGTAGTGAGACATCAGTTGTTGTTTTTTTGTTTTACATCCCGTATCATCTTTCTTTGGTTTAGCTACATCTCTGTTTATTTAGGGTCAGATTTGGCTCCTCTACCGAGCTGACATCTGGTCATTTTCCCACTTGGTGCTAACTGTTAAGGTTTATTAGCGAATTATTGGCTTAGCACCGTCTTTCTCATCGAACACGTTTTATCCGGCAATATCATGGTATTTCTTATTACCCTCTTTGTCATTAACGTTAGTGACAAAATAATTGATACTATAGGATGCTATACTCGAGTTGTATTAGTGTCGGGTATGTTTTTTGGTTTATCCACATATATTTATATTTAAAGTATTTCTCTCACTTTATTTCCCTACAAAAGTTTTCTGATTCTATTTCCATGTTGTATTTGTATTACTCTATTTCAGTGTTCTACTTTTTCTCTGATTCTGTTTTCTCTTATTTTATTGACAGTCTACGTTGAGCTAATTAATAAATTTGCCAAATTTACAGTTCTGTTTCATTCTACATACACCAGAATATTGTACCCACCGCCTCGCTGGTATCGGCATTTTATGTGATACTTATTATTCGAGCAGGTAACCCTGAGTGTCCTTCGTGCCTCAAATACTTACTAAACGCGTTATCTCATTATTTGTCAGATCTCCTTCATCCTGACTGAGGTTCACCGGCCTTTCTTCAAACAATAATGATTTGTTCAGTTTTGTTCACCATTTTCCTGAGAATGGCTATTAATTAATGTTGATGTTTATGCTGATCTGTTTCATATATGCCCCCCAGCAATGTCCGTGAATACCGAGGCAATGATTAGAGCGCGGCATGAGAGCATCGAATTACGAGCGTTACTTTATCGTAAATAATCCATGTTTCCCATCACAGAGTCTTGGTCTATTGAGATGAGGTCGAAAAAAGTTGCTTAGCCAACACTTTGTCATTTAAAACATTATTAAAAGACATTTGGCTATACACATATAATGTATTATTTCCCTTTATCTATCTATCTATCTATCTATCTATCTATCTCTATCTATATATCTATCTATCTTATAAGACAGAGAGAGAGAGAGAGAGAGAGAGAGAGAGAGAGACCATTGTTTTATATAGCTTACTGTTACTTGACTTCGTTCATATGTATGATGTCTTAAAATAGGTATTTGGACTTGATTCTGTCATATAAATCCAATATAAATATATTGAAAGCAATATGTTAATAGAACTATAATCTATGGACAGCAATGCCTCAGTATGATAAACGTGTAGGCAATAAACTGGTAGCTGTTTCCTAATTCAAATCCACCAATTAATGACAAGATCAATTGGGATTGATTTCAGGCCATTGATCAACAACAAATATTTTATGTCACTCTCTATCCATGTATCTTATTTATAAGATGGTTATAACTTAGCTTGTCAATATTATTTACATATCATTACTATAATTATAAAGTTTTTCTTTATTCTCAGACTTATCTATAATTACCTTCTAACTTACTGACTGCTGTGTGTCTTCATCGAGTTTGGAAATGTAAGGTATACCGAGTGCTTATTTCCATTGGCCAGACAATGTAATGGTATTTATTATTTGGCATTATTTAATCTTACGGCCATTATATATAAGCCACAAAACAGTTGGCCCATAGGAGGAACATCGTGTATTACAGCATGAGTCCGGAGCTGCAGTACTGGGTTTCACCTGGGTCTCTCTACACGTCAAAACCGACCCATCCACATCACCGAATGTATACACTTAGCATAAACCAGACTAACGATCTCAATATTATCACTGGGTGATAGATCAAAAACCGGCAGCAGCCCCCGATGGAAGGCCTCTCTCCCCGGGGCTGGCTTCTCGCCGGCTCCCACAGCCCCCCACCCCCCCACCTCCTCTCCCCTACCCACCAGCACCACTCTTCATATGCTACTGTATTACAGGTCAATCTCATCGTTCCGTATCTTGCTGCCCAGCCATCCATTCAGTGAGCTCTCTCGGCCAGCTTTATAGTTTAGAATGACTATGGCAACCGATCTACTATCAGCAATACCGATATCCTGTCATATTTATCGTCTGCCAGCTCTCTGATTTAACACTGGTTCCCCCCCCCCTCTCTCCCTCTCCTCTCAACCGCCTGCTCCCCGTGTGTTTGGCCAGTAGAGATGGGAGAACACAGTATCCTACTGTCAATGATATAGATCATTTAATAATCCCCACCACCATCGTTAGACCTCTATCATGGGGCTTCTTTTAGTTCAGCTGACCGTAGATAGGTTTTTAACATTATTAATTTTTATTAATTGTTTTAATAGTCTCAAATTCCAGTGCTATTCACCTGTCTTAGTTGTAATAGTAAGTAGTATTAGTTATAGTAATTGTAGTAGTATAAATAGTAGTACCATTGATAGTAGCAATAGTAGTAGTAGTAGTAGTAGGTAGGATAGTAGCAGCAATAATAATTATAATGTAAATATTCTATTCTAAAGTACCTTTATCATCAGAATCTATATAAAGGTGCTATACGATGAAGATGGCTCCTCATTCTAATATCATTTCAAATCATTACTATCATATAATATTATAGGTTCCATTAAAAGCAATGACCTCGGATTGATAACAAGTTTGACCCTTGGTATGATCCAGGACAATCCAGTATAGTGGTCAATTACCCAGGAAGTATAACATTGATAGCTGTTTATTATTGGCTCATAATCCATCACCATACTTGTCAATAGTGAATACGTAAAAAAACATGAGTCAGTTAGAGAATCAAACTCAAATATATCACCATGTCCTGTAATCAGTCATTACTTATATCTACGAAAAGGTTCGTATATCGAGCATCAATTAGCTGTTTTAAATAGTTTGTTTTAAACATTAAATATGAATTATTTTGCTCTAACTAATAGGATAAGTCAAAATACATGTTGTGTGTTACGTGTGTGTATGCTGTTTAATATTTTTAGCTACCAATATACCGTTTAATAAAGTTTCGCTTCTGATGTCAGACTTATCTTAATATAGGGAAGTGTTTTCCGTCATATCTATAAATAAACGACTCTGTAAATGATCTCTACCTGTGTGTTGTATATTATATACAGTATGTGAGTGTAGCAAAGCTGCCCACTGTTTTTGTGATATAAAAGTCTTATACCTGTATGTTGTTATGTATATAAATATTGAGCTGATTTAAATACATCGTTGTTGGCTTTATAGATTCACGAATGTTTTGACATTTATTGTCATTATGAGAAACATTAGTTGCCATTGGTATGGAGGATGTAAATCTTATCTCTGATATCTAGGATGAGTGATATGGATAGAAAAGTCGAACTATTGTCCGTTGAATGAACGTTTTTGGCCAATCCTAAGGTTGCACGCTAGAAATAAACACAGTTGTTTCAGAACTTTTAAATATAAATTTTGTATTGTTAGTTTGGTTGTGTGTTTTTTTCTTCTAACTTATTAGATTGGATGAAAGAAAGCTGAAAATTCAAGTAATTAGGACAATTATCTATAGTATTCTTTATTATATTTGATTAAATGCGGTCTCAACTGAGTATTCAGTATGGCTAATACGAGGCTTCCTGCACACACCCCCCTCAATTTCTAATCACCCTTCAAATTGATAGTCTGTTGTTCTGCCTTGAGGCAGCCATTGTTGTGGGTCAGTGGAGAAGTCTAATGTAACATCACCACGGGGTTAGTTTGTGCTGGGCTCCTCTTTATGGCCTATATAGTGATAACGTAGCTTGGTTAGGGGTGTATTAGTCTGAATGGAAGCATTTGGTGTCTTCCGTATTGTCCAGTTACTGTTTTGTGTAGAGTTTAATGTTTCATATTATCTGTATGCCGCAAGCTTTATTATCGTACCATTATTATATATATGATGTCTTAGATGTGTAGTTTGTCACTCTTTAATACTGAATGTATTAGATTTGGGGGAGGGGGAATATATTTTTGATTGTTTTTGTATCTGTAAAGCGCTGAAATAACGTAATTTACATGATAATTTCAGCAAGGGGATAATTTATTAAAATAAACTTCATGTTATTAAAGATGGTAGATTTGTCATTGAAACGCTCTCTCTCTCTCTCTCTCTCTCTACACGCGCCCGTATATATGTGAGTGACTGAATACATATATGTATGCGCACAGGTTGATGTGTTAAGTATTCTGTCAAGTTATCTATGTTTAATGTAATTGAGAAGTGTGAAAAACAATTCAATCACTGACGACAAAAAGATCTATGACCTGACCCAATCATCACCTCTAACATCTGTAACATCAACATACCATCATCATATAATGGTAAAAAAAATCCTTGTGGTGATCTCTAAATGATTAAAGGAGTTTAATAGCTTCTTAAAGAACCCGGCTGTCGTTGGTAAATGATTGTACTCGATGTATTATGTTTTATAGGTCATTGACATCTATTTAGTAACTGTAGTAAAGGCTTTGATTTGTTGTCAGATTTGACGATTGTTAGCTTAAGGACAAGTCCTTTTAGAACATCATCAAAGATTGGCATGTCTTTGGAGGTATCACTGACATAATTAGACTAATTAGTGCTAAAGGCTAATTAACTAGGCTAAACCAAGCTATTTTTTTTGTTAGGTTAGCCTTAAAATATAAACTAAACATTACTTCGTTCACACTATTTTATAGATGACTACCCAATACTTAAATATATCCTGGTTGTATGATTTGTAAAAAGGGAATTATTTAAATTTGGTCATCTGTAGAAAAGAGAATGGAACCGTCAGAAATGGCTGTGTATAATTCTTTTTTTAATTTGACAATTTCATGAGTGAGTGAGTATATTATATAACCGTAGATTGATCTTAACCTAGATTATTTGCCCAAGGGGTGAATTTGTAGGGAAATAAGATAATTAGATGAAACATCCCGTAGACTCAGGTAACACTAGATTGGAGGATCCGTTTTTCCACAGTATAGTGAACTTGTTGGAAATATAACGAATGAAGAAATTATCATTTAACATGTAAAAATGAACTATATCTTGATGGCATGGATTAATGTAGAATTTGAACTACATGACTGGTGTATGTATGTTGTGATTAAGTTAATGTATGTTTGGATGAAAGTCCTATATAACGTGTGTTACATAATTGTGTTATTGTGTTAACTTGTATATACAAGTATGATCAGTTTGGTAAGAACAACGCGGTGATGGTTTAGGTGAACCTGAGGATGGGGGAATAAATAGTGTGTTGTTTTTATGTGAGTTGTTATTAGAGAGATGTCATGACCTGTCGGGACAAAAGATTGGTAAATGTGTTTATTTCAGACGTTTGTAATTGGTTTGTTGTCGATCATGTTATTTGTAATGTTTAACCTTTATAAAGAATAATGGATTAATATTTTGTACGATATATCCACATATATTCACACACTGTGGTGCACTGAACACACACACAAACGCACACCGAATACACACACACACACACACACACACTTATGGTGTGAACGTGGCTTAAATACTAAACAAGTTAAGGGCGTTAATTAATTTGTTTTTGTAAATATTACAAATGTTCGACAAATATTTCTGTGTTTCTTATGAAAACAGAATTTCTGTCATTGGATAATCCTGGGAATGTATAAGTACATTAATGGTGTGTAGTTCAGGAGATCAGCACGCCAATTTTAATGAGCTAAGTTAATGTTGAAGTGACTTTGGATGGCGGAAACATCTGTTTATCCAACTTTGTATGATCATCTAGCCATCGATGATGACGTCATTCATATTATACTGATATTTATTTTGTGGTCATTGTGTAAGATTTTGTGGATTAATTTTAGTCCGATTTTCTTGAATACATTATTATGTGTGTATTCAATTAGAATCATTTTGTCTCTTGGTACCTCGGCGCTGGTAATATTTATATATTAATACCATTATGGTTCTAATGTACGTGCAAATTGTTGAAAATTCCGGGCTCAAGTATTATTGGTATATTAACTTTTTTCTCAACTATTAATAATTCTTACTTACATGGATTATTAATGGCCCATAGCAGCATAGGCAGCAAATAGAGTAGTGACACCCCCTAGTGGTGTGTGTGTGTGTGTGTGTTAAATGGTTTGACAGTTTATCAAGTATATTTAGAGGACTTCAGCCTGTTGAGCAGCATTTTTCTATTAGATAACTAAACAGAAGGTTATAAACCCATGTTAAGTGTCAGCTCCATATACATGTGGACTCCAGTTTAGTTTACGTATTTGTGTACATTATGGATGGCAAATGACAGGTTAGTGTGAAATAATGTTAGTACCATAATTAATGTCATCATCTTATACAGTGACTGCTCTAGGCAGTGTTTTACTACAAGGAGTCCGCAATGCAGCACTGGCTCAACTCTCGGAGCTGTTACAGCTCACACCAGAGTGCTGTACAATTCCACATCTGATACCATCGTTCACGTCTATCTGTAACAGCAGCAGCCCTTCATAGACTGGAGTCTGAATGGTCCTTTTTCTCAGCAGCCGTTATTGATGTTAATAGAATTGTATTGGTTTCCAAACATGTTACGTAGGAAAGGTTTGTTAGAATTTGAGGTCGTTTACTGAAGAATATAGGGTCAACGGTGAAGAGGTAGCTTTCTGGTGTGTAGTTGAATCTTATGTCAGTAAAAGTGGCTTGACTAGGTCACGGATGGTATATATATATATATATATATATATATATATATACAGTTCTTGGTAGTAATAAACTGATATTAATTGGTAATTATAATGTGGTTTTGAACACTTCTTGTTGTGTTTATAAGTGTTTAAATGTTGCTGTTTTACGGCCACTTTTACACAAATTGTAGACTAAATGAGTTGAGCACATTCCAAAGTTAATGACCAAAAATGACAGATCAAACAGCCTGCTCATGTAGCCTAGTGGGGAGTTCGAACCTAGTTGTTAGAAATCAGTGACCAACCGTGTTGTAATATAAATTAGCCCATGGAGACGTCCCCTATCGTTGTGTATAGTATGACAATTGGTACAATATGATCAAAACAATGTGACGTAATATAGACACGTCATGAAATAAGATCAGTGTTAGCTCAGTTGATAGAACACTCCTCTACACATCAAACCTCCAGTACGGGTGTCAGGTTGTACCGTGTTGGCTGTGTTTGTCGGATGTTTCCCCAAATAGTCGCCAAATTATCGCCCAACACGTGTCCTATATGTGACCAGCGCGTTGAGGCCAAACAAACTATCGACTGACTGATGTCATAAAGTACAATCACATTGACGCATTCGTTCACCAAGTATAATAGAATCACGGCAAGTAATCCAGTCTTGTGATTCTATCACTTGTATCGTATTCAACAATCATACAGTCATTGCCGACAGTCATATAATGTAATACTATCACATAGTTTTGTACAGTCGATTAATGGTGTGTTATAAAAGCCTGAGTTAGGTTGTACGTTTTAGAATGCCATCTGTGTAATATTTGTATGTGGTTAACGTAGATAATTGATGTTGTTGAAGTAGATTAATTTCAGCAAAAAGACACGTAGCATTTTCCTTCTCATTATAGACATAAATCAATATGGCCAAGGTGACGTGTTGTCTTTTGTCTTCCTATGCCAGGTATGAGGGCAGAATTACCTCATAGCGTATCATCTGATAGTCAATATATGATAGAACGACGTGGCACTAATGTTAGGCATTGGTTCATTATGGGCTGGGTCTGGTGTTACTATGGCAACTGATCAACCACGCCCTGATACAAACTTTGGCTATTGGTTAATTGTTGTCTTCATGATGGGCTGGTGCTCGTCGATTGAGGGCGCTGATGTTTGTCTGACTGATAGGGATCTAGGTAAAAGTGGCTTGATTTTATGTCTTCTAAATGGTGTTTGTGTTTGTGTGTGTTTTTTCATATAAAGTGAAATAAAATATTAAATGTTGCTCTGTACGGCTACTTTTATGTATAGTTTAGTTAGGCTAAACAGGTTAACGCTTTTTAAAAGTAATGAGGCAAATTGAAAGATGAAACATCCTACAGATTTAACTAGGTCTGGATATGAACACTGGTGACAAAGTGTGATCATTTCAGTTTGGAACACCATACAATTATTTCTGACAGTTCATCAATAGGTTTACTTGTTAGCCACCTGGAGAAGACAAACCTTTACGAGTTTAGTGTGGTTGTCATGTCGTAGATACTAAGTAGGATGATTGTAACCATCTCTTGTCATATACATGGTGACATGATACAATGTCGTGTTGTCCTTCTCTGATATCACCACCAACAGTTTGTCATGACATTGTAACAGAGTCATGACAGCTGTACTGATCTGATTCCCTTTGTTAGCTTATGTTCTCAAGGTACCAAAACATTGGTGTGTCGTGCGTGTGTGTGCGTGTTATATATATATATATATATATATATATCACTTCTGTCAGTCAGATCATAGTGGAGGGAGAGCTGACCCTTTCAACCTATATCCGCCTCTTTGATTACGTCAGGCCAGATGTGGTCAGAAATTTGTTGACCTCAGCTGAAAAATCCTAAAAAATGTTGGTCACCAATGGCTTTTTAATGATTATGTCTGCTAACTTGTGTAAATATATATCATTGTGTATTAATTATTTATTTACTATTTATTATGTGAGTAATAGCATGCTGTTAATTATGTAACTTGTTATTGGATATTTAATTGGGTATCTTACTGTAAATGGCATGATTAGTGCGTGGGTAGTCTGGAGAATTGCTGAGTGAATAAGTGGTTGGGTGAGCGAGTGAGTGAGCGTTTTATTTAGCGTCAGTGCTCGTCACATATAGGACATATCAGTGCAGAGATAATACCTAGGGAAATATGATGATGAAACTGAAGTCTTTTTATAGAAGGATGAAATATCCAACAAACACACATATATTAGACTAAAGTTCAGATCCACAATCTGATAATCTACACTGGTTTGTGTTATGTGTATAGATATAATAATGTAAATGTAGTGTGTATGTAGATATAACACGGAGTTAATATAATATTGTTTTTATTGCGAGTGTCTGAGTATGGTATTATAAAGGTATGTGTAAAGGTATGACACTGAAAACTTAGTCAATATGTGTGTGTGATGATTATAGCTATTGATGACTATCACCTGACTTTTATCATTACTTACTGATGATTGTCACTTATTTTCTTGATTAACACTTCTGACTTTACACAGTATATTTTGAGTGATAATTTGATCATTTATTTGTCATTGATAGTGTACAAAGCCCATGTTTATAGCACTAATGTTAACTAAATCAACACACACAGCCATCCTCCTATGTGTTTATAAGCGTGGAGTGATCATATTTAAAATATGATTGATCAAATATGGGGAATATAAAGCCTTTTTATTTCATTATAAATATAAATATTTACGTATAACTCGTACAATATTTGTGTACCTGGATTTATTCTAATAAATGATGACTGTTGTAGAAGGAATATGTAAATTGATTGTTCTATTACTGGCATATTCCCTATCTAGCGACTGACATTGGTTACAACAACAAAATAAATAAATGCGTTGGTGAATGGTTTGAAATTGTGACAGATAAATAATAGGTGTGTCTAACCCAAAGGTCAGTAATCATTGTATGTGATGGAGCTTTTGGTACAAAATCAATGAAAACAATGATTTTCAATTGTGAATATTGACTAAAAGGGGACATTTGGTGTAATATGTACACAACCTTGAAAACCATTAAAAATCGTTAACTTTCATACCAAGTAAGTTTTATTAAACCTGCATTGTAACAATTATCTGTATGTTAAAACCATGAATATAGTATGATATGTCGTAGATATTATTTTTACGTTTGGAGGACGATCTTTAACTTCATCCATTATCTGTGATAAAGATGGCACCACTATCAGTATTTACTATTGCTGAAGAATAACTAGATTACAGCAGAAGTTTTAATTCTTATTATTAAGTCATCTCCTGTTAATAAGACAAGTCCACATACACAACTATTATAGTAAATAAACTGTACAGAAGACAATAGTATACTGCAATTATTTCTATCAAGAGAGGATTACAAAGCAGCTGTACCTTATTCTCTGTTACAAAGATGTCATGTTGAGACAGTGGTACCCGTAATTAACATCACTCTAGGTCAACAGTGAGATCAGCGGGCAGCAGCACCTGTGTTAGCGCTGACACACAACCCATAGATAATGGCTCCTTCATGCCATCAGTGTATAGTTGTTGGTAGTCTAGTGTTATAATGCTATCAGCAGTTGTACCACTGATGTGATGCAGGTGACCAATTAGCGACATCTGCCGGCCAACAGTGACACCAGTGGCTTGTTTATAATGTCTTGAAGACTCTGGGTAGACCGGACTTGTATATATCTGATGGTGGCTAATTAATGACATAAAGCAACTAGGGTTATTCATAGTTTGCTTTGCTTTTAATTAGATTGATTGAAATGATAATTACCTCCCTTCCCTCTATCTTACTAACACACACACATACATACACACACACACAGTGAGGAGAACATTATTTTAATTTGTATGTAATGCAGGAAAAATACAACTGGCTTTAGGGTTATAAACATATTCATTTTATAATAATAAAAATTATTAACATTATTATTATTATTGGTCTAGTGGTAGCGTGTTGGACCACAAGTCACTACCACCCGTGTTCAAATCTTGGCGTGGGCATATCTGGAGGTTGTTTCATTATTGACTTCCCTTCATTACATTTGGAGGTCGCTCAGCTGATTTAGCCCATGTACACAACAGTGTCTGTAAAACACCAATCATCAATCAATCTATTATTATTGCAATCACAGTCATATTTTATATTTAATATTACTCTCATTTTCTTAGTATTAAATATAGATAATTTAAGCAAAAGCATAACAACGGAAGTTGTGATTAACAGTTCTCTTTAAAGACATTACCTATTGTACTTCATCATAAAGTTATAAAACATGTATTTTTAAGCAACAATCTGAGCCTATTAGTCAAGATATATTTAATTAAACTCCTCCTTGATTAATCAACAACATTAATTCTGATATACTACGCTGACCATCTGATATTTCAGTCATCAGTAATAGTAATTACTCAACAAAAGAGTAGGCAGATGCTTGCTCTCTCTCTCTCTCTCTCTCTGTGTGTGTGTGTGTGTGAATTAATTGTTTAGCCAGAGCTTTATCTAGATAACTGTAGAGAAAGAACTAGACATCTTTAGAGGCAGGGTACCTTTAGGTAGATTACAAAACTGAGAACTTTATATCTGAATGGTACCTAACACTAACTGATCTGCTGTGCTGAACTAATGGCTTTGTTTGTGTGTTATTAATTATATTTGATGACTTTTTCCCTTCAGGAGGTCATTCAGCCAGATGGTAAACCCAAGACTAAGTGCTACACCATCCCAACATTGGCTGTGCCTTCTATATACCATGAGGTGAGAGGTTGTAATAATTAACGGAGATAGATCATATAATCTGTTTTAAATCTGTTGTTTATTTACACAAATAAGCATCTTGTTGATTGTTATATCACTCACATTTGTAATGTAAAATATAGTAACTGAACTCATTGTCAGTGTTTGTAGAAGATGTATAAAATATGTAAATGAGATGAGAATTAGGATGAGATCATAATTTTTATTATCTATATCTGTATGTTACAATGTATTAATGCATCTATTAACTGCCAATCATAGATATGTAGATTGTAATATTGAGAATAGTCATCTGTAGAGTTGGTAATCTTTAAGAAATGGTCTATGGTTGTCTTATGAAACTTTGTAAATTTTGGCATCTCTACTCCCATCGTGCAATAATGTGCCTCCGTGGTCTAACTTGTAGCACGATAGATCACGGTGAATCTCTCAGCGTCGGCATATCTGAAGGGTGTTTCATCTTTTTGACTTTGCTTCATTACCTTTGGAGGTCGCTCGGTTCACATTTAGCCTACCAATTGTGAACAAAAGTGGCCATAAAACATCAATCATCATCCATCACATAATATAAACAAGATTCCCATCTCTACCATAACCATTTCTCAAAGACAACAACTCACCAACAATGAAAAGAATGGTGGCTAACAATTTGTTGTTTACCACAATAAAGCCACCAAGTCTGGCCACCTTAGCACTGACAGAGACAGCTCTAGAGAAGTATCACAGTACAGAACATGTGAAGATTACAGTGAGTCCTCTGCCACAGATAGAGAGGATTAACTCCCAAAACAGGTCCCTGTCATTCTACATCTTCTGTATAGTTAGTCTAGTCTAGAGGATGTTCTCTTATTGTAAAGTCGTTGTATAGTATCCTCTCTCTCTCTCTCTCTCTTACATGCATACATGCACACATACACACAGCTGTATGTACATACACATATACAAACACATATTAACAAACGATTAGGAGCTGTGCCATCACCTATGAGTAGATTAGTAATATATCTTTCATTAAGGCCAACAGTTTAATGTTCTATGATTCCATTTTATATTTCAATTGTTATATATCAACTATAAGAGTATTGTTATTATTGCATCACTATTTATAACAAAGACATCATGTTTATTTAACTGGTATATTTTTTGTTTTACTTAGGATGATGACACTGAGAAGAGTTCTCAATGCTTATAATACTGATATAGCTAATCTATCACCAAGATCACATTATGCTTTGTGTAAAACATCATCCAGGTAACACACACACACACACACCTTTCTTTGACTTAGATTGTTTAAAACAAATTTCAATAGTACTTTAATATTTCAGTCAATGCTAGCTAATATTTACTAATTAAATTTAAATATAACAAAATAGGCCATGTTAATTACATGCCTCACACCAAACTATGGGGTTTCTTTCCACAGATTGGTCAAAATGGGATTTGACAACATGACAGCAGATGAAACAGAATCCACCAATCTGAATGAATCTAGGTCCTCGTCTGGATCCAGGAGAGGTGTTCAGTTTCACATAGAGCCACATATAGCTGTCGATTCTGGATTACTTATAGAGTTGTTAAATGGCATTTATTTTGCTATGTGAGTCTGTTATTGATATTTGGACAATCAACTGTGATAACTAATATTATGATTATAACTATTGTTAATAGAAAGGTAAACTATTCACGTAATACAGAAATTAAAAGTTTATTGCATTATGCTGCTGAACATTGGAAGCAATAAAATAGAGACAGCTGTAGACTATTTACAGACTAGTTCATAAATAATTTGACAATTCAAATCTTTTATGTAATTCCTCTAAATGTACACAGTTCTATCATAATTAGGGCATTTTAGGAATATTTTACTTTTCTGACAGGTTTAACGGCCAAGCAGGTGAAGGCGTACAAGCTGTTGATGATATCCACCAGAGGGCGATATATGAACTTTTTGCCGATGTCCTTCTGGTAAACTGAGTTGTTGATTGTTGTTTTAAAGATATATCTATGCATATATGAAACGAATGCACTTTTATATACTCGTATTTATGTTTGTATGTATACAAAATGGTTGTGCTATATAAGCCAGAACACGTTTGTATTCCTTTTTCAGTGTAAGGCACCTTAGAGCAACCATGTGTGCGTGCGTGCATTGTTATGTCCCTCTCACTTTATATTTAAAGTATTTATATATATATATATATATATATATATATCCAGAGGAATAATTTTATATTATAATTTTGTGTGTAATTTACTTGTAGGTTACAAATGCCATTAAGAACTCACTACTATACAATCCTTCTGGCCAGCCTAAGGATGGACCAATGGGTATCAGTATAGCTCTGTCACCAACTCAGGGTAGTCCTACCTTCTCAAAAAGTGCTATTACTAATGCATCATTCAGGACAAAGAAACTTCCAGGTAAGCCAGTCCATTGTTTATAGACTACATTTGTATAATCATAACAATGCCATCAATCTCTGTAATAAGACGCATACCCAATGTTAAAATAGATCTGGTTTATTACAAATCTGATCTTTTATTGGTTCTTTAGTTGACTGAAATGAGAATTGTTTTAGTCTTCTCATAAACAAAAGTAAACATTAATGACTGACCTAACCTAACCACTCAAATGTGAAAATATTTGTTCAACATATAAAATGTTTAAAGCCCACATAGCATAAACCCATTATTTGTTATATATATATATATATATATATATATATTCCAGTATAGAGATCAGTTATTTAAAATGATTATAATTTCATTTTAAAATATTCTAAATATCTAGTTTTTCTGGCATATTTTTGTTGTAGTTATCAGTTAAAAGTAATGAAATATTTGCGGTGAGTTTCAGAACTGACATAAATGATATATTAATTACAACACAAATATGGAAATTTTGCTGAAGAGAAGAAAGATTATTCTGAATTAAACCAATTCAGCAAAATTATCTACTTGCTGACAGATGAGCATGCTCGATTTTGGCCTATCAGTTACATACGTACTAATAATACCAGTTGTGATACAGAAAGCTAACTGATCAAGTATAATTGAATGATACATCAAGACAAAATGGTTCTGTAATGTTAGTTTGATTTGATATTTGGAATGATTTTCAGAAAGAAAAAAATTAAGTTGGTTTCTAATCCACAAAATGGTGCTGTAACAGAAGAAAGTTATTTGTGTCCGGGTTATCAGTTAATGATCTTGTTCTCCTGGTAACAGTTTTATGACTATTTCTTAAAATGAAATGCCAAAATATAAAAACATTATCAACAGGAAATTGATATACCACCTTAAAAATGTTAAAATTCAAGTTGCATTATGACACACTGTCCCTTTCTAGAATAATTATTAAAAGTGCAGATTAAAAAAAAATTGGATAATTTAAAGTTATGTTTACATAAAGTGAGAACCTGAATCATTTACTGGACATCCTTTATTAAAAAAAATTGTCACCGGTTCCTTTGTGAAGTACTTATATCAACTAATAAATTAACCCTATTAGTGTCACATTCTTTTATCATAAGTGTATATGGTGGGTGGGTGGGTGGGTGTGTGTGTTTGTGTGTGTGTGTGTGTGTGTATTCGTACCAACTCTTTTATATTACCTGAGAAAATCAAATTTAAAAATTCTTCCAGTAGTTTATGGCTTGAGAGCATTACCTTTTTTGTTTGTTCTTTGTTAAGTCAATGTGTAATACCACTCAAGCCAATTGTGTGATGGTTATTTAAGACTTGGAAAAGACCTTCTGTGTATAGCTGTGTATTTCTTCTTCAGTTTAATGTTATAATTCTGATATGTCCAACCATGCAGACATATCAAAATGTAATGTTCAATCGAGTTAGAAATGCATACTTAGTTCATATCTGGGCATATTTTACACTGGCTCAGATTATTGTAATGTGGTGGCAGTGAATTGGTGAATCTGGTAGTGAGATGTTATATCAAAAATATTTATCTCTCAACTGCCTTGTATTATAGGCCATACAGCCATATGACTTTTTTTGTGTATCATGTGGTAGTGATTGTTTTGGTCAAGATATCTCATCTTGTGACACAGACAACACACCTTCTGATACTGGATGTATACAAATAGATGCTAAGACAGTTAGTTAACCAATCTTAGAAGATTTTCTTAGAAAACAAACACACAGATTAGTTATCAAAACACTTAGTAGTTCATCCTACTTGTTGTATGTCTTCATTAGATAATAAATTATTGTATCATTACTACCTTCTGCAGATGACCTGTTGTGTCTCCTAATGAGCACAGATAATCTAGACATCATCACTAATAAGTGCTTTTCCACAAAGCTACCCAAGGCTCATGTTTCACCTTTAATAAAAAAACCTGACAAATTCCGTACTAGGAACAGGTCATTGTCATATTTTACGTACAGATTGCGAAAACTCAGACGGAAAAAAAAGAAACGCAAAATTCATGGTAATGGTAGATAAGTAATTTAGATACAGTAATGTTTAACAAGTTGATCAGATTAAACGCTAGACATTCCTGATTGGTTTTTATGTGAATGTCATTTCTGTCTTAATCAATGTTTACCAATCACATTTAATTAAAATAGCAGATTTATATTTTTATGACATTAAGGTTTTTCAAAGTATATTTAAGATATATACACTAACATAATAGGTACCAGTAGTGGTTTTTACAAATGTTAGGGTAATAAGAAATTTTAATTGGCTCAAATATACAATCAATATGTCTTACTTAGTAGAGTTTGTATTCTCAATTCATGGCTATTTATACTTGAGTGCTTGTGTTTTATCTCTTCATGAAATATTGATATGTTGTGTCATGTTTCAAAAAATTATTTCTCGTTCAGAAATAATATAAATTTCAGTAGTTAGGTGTTGGGCTAATTTTTAACATAATAATTTCATTTATTAATTACCTTCTCTGTTATAATGTTAATAATTATGGTTCTTTGCCTGCATTACTAATATATTATTTCATTTTAAGATAATTAAATAATTAGGATACAAGTCACTTATCATTTTCAATGTATTTCTTAATTACAGAGGATATTGATGTTCCTGAGGAGAGAAGTAGTACAGCGGTTAAACACCCATCAGGCAATATTAGTGAAGACACACCACCCAAATATGAAGATGTGGTAAGCTCAAATCCTGATAAGAATACCCCTAGTTCAAAGGTCAGTGGTACTCGTCTATCAAAACCTCTCAAGTCCATCATGAAGAAGAGCAGCTTTGCCGGTGATAAGCCAGAGAAATCTTCCAAAATACACAAGAAAGATTTTGATTCCCGATCGGACAAGAAGATTCAGGCCAACATCCTGAATGATGCCGATTCTCACAGCCCAAAGAATCCAAAACATTCCATCTCAGTATCAACGGGTCTGGGCAGCTCTCAGAATGGTGTTACTGGCGAGTTCGTTGATCCGGGCATGGTTGGCGTTCAAGTAATCAGGAGCAGCTCATCTGTGACGGGAAGAACCTTCCAGCTGGTAGACTATGTCGATGTCAGACAGAAATCTTCTACCAGCATGATTAACAGAACATCAGTTGGTAAAGTGGAAGACAATAGAACATCAGCTAAATATGATCACCTACAGGGTGTTACAAATAGCAATAAACGTGATAATAATGATGACATAACTGATGATGATGATGATGATGATGATTTGGCTGACCACACAGTAGATACAGCATTATAACCGCTAGGTCAGGTGAACTAACGTTTGACACACAGTGGTTAGATAACTGGTAGATAGACTAGGTTGTGATTATTCTCACTTATAAATACATAATATTGATAAATGACATGTAAACTCTCATCTGTTCATTAATCCACTAAACAGTTTACTTGCCAAATTAAGAAGCAACAACTAAGACCAGGATGCAGTTGTTGTTTTTATAAAATGGTGTTATTTTCCATCATATTTTTCTTGTTATACTTTTACATGTCCAACAATGTGTGTTTATTGCTGTTGTGTAAACATCCTTTATTTATGTCAGACATGTGTGAGCAAATATATAAAAAATGGTCTGCTATTCACTGAAGATGGTTTTGGCAAAAATATGTAAAATTAAATGCTAGCTCTCCTCTAGTCTGATACTCTAATAAGAATGAGTGTAGTAGTTCAGATATATAACAAGCATAGCCAGTTCTTTATTGGAATTCACAACAAATTCATCGTATTCCATTTTCTGTCATTTTGGTTCATCAGATAGATAATAGTATTCCATCTTTAAAATGGGTAATTTATTCCCCTTTGAGGTGGCCACATATTCTGTGAAATTGATTTAACTTTTGAGAGTTTCCCCGATTAGATCATTGCGTTGAAAGCTAAAATGTGGAATTTATTCGTTGTACGATGTCATACTTGCAGCGAGTTAATTATCTTCACCATCCAAAGAACATCCTGTAGCATTCTGCCAAAGTTACGTTGTTGTCTTCAGGTGTTGAATGATTCAATTGAGCACTGCCAGTTGTTTTGTTGAGGCATTTATGGAAGGAAACATTTTGTTGATTTTGTCCCGATGTTGACTTTTGTTTAGCATCTTCTCGTGTTATTTGCACAGAATCAAGTCTAAGTGCTAGTATTACTTGCTCAGTGTTGTTGTTACTAATATTAATATGTTGTGTACAATGTCACTGCTGTTTGACCAGTTTAGTGTGTGTGTGTGTGTGTGTAAATGTTCTGCATGGAAGTCCTGTATTTATCCAAAACTTCTCATTCATTTCGTATGAAACAGATAGATGCAGATTTGGACACAGACTTGGAAGCTTGACAAAGGATGTAGGAAAAGAAAGTATTCAAATGAAAAGGCTCTTGCGTTATTTTACAGTTGAAAATTACCCCTGAAAACTTCCTTACTGGTTTATGATTAAATTCTTCAAATAGGCCAAAATCTGATAAATAAACTGTTGGGTATGACAGGGTTATCTAATTTGTTTTAATGCTGATACGGTTTTATGAGAATCATATTTTCATATTGCTGAGATGAATTCACACATGAACATAATTCTAGTATTACCAGCTTGTCTATTGATGATTTCATTGCCTTCATATGTCATGGCAATGTTTCATAGCAAATCTATGTTTGTAAAGTTGTTGATGTTATTTGTATAATAAAAGATTTTTAGCTTTTGCACATCCTTGTTTTATACAGACAGCGAATTGAAGACTGACCGTAGAACATACTACAGATAGTATATGATAAAACATCAGATGTGTCATGTAGAATAAAGTTGGGAATGAAGTATATCTGAAACAGTTATTATAGGTTAATGAGGATGGTAAAACAAGTTTTATGACAGTTGTTTAATTATTATTGTACATGTACATTGTTACTATTAATGTTCTCTCACATTGTTCCCAACCACTGAATGGAACGCTTGATGCTTTGAGCAAAATCATCTTAGATTCAAAGCTGATTCAAACTTTGATACAGCTTATCCAGCACACACAGTTCATAAAAAGTACTTTTGTGACAACGTTATTATCATTTTTGTTTAAAAAGTACAAACATAAGTCTGCGCTGTTTCAACATATGTTTTCCTGAGAATTAGAGAACTTCTTTTAAGCAGCACTACCAGTAGTACAATTTGTAAAAACAAAACTAACACAAATTGAAAAAATAAATAGCTTACTGTTCTAGGGTAACACAAACTGGTAGAGTTTAAATGATGTGATTTTGAAGAGTCAAAAGATTCAAACCTCAAAATTCAGGAATGGATGATCAATAAATACACAGGCAAATATACAGTAATAACAAATGAATATTTAGTACTAATGAATTATGGTCCATGGATCTTATTATGTACAGACTGTACTATAAAATTTAGCATAACACGGAAAAAAGTTGGGGCTTCACAAATTTCTCCTCCCTCTTTATTGGTAATCCAGTAACTGTGCACTCTGTCTAGACTTATTTCACTTCAGAAGAGAGTAACTCTAATTCTCATCAAATCATTTAAATGAGACAGCAAGTTTGTTCCTTGATTTGATTTTAATTGAATTCATAAGACTGAATCCATGCTTACAATTGACACAAGAAGTTCGGCACGTCCCACATATATCAACAGTCTCTATCTCTAATTAAGTAGTGTGACATGTCTGTAAATGATTTAATTGATTAATTTTTAACTTACTCAGATATGATAATTGTTAAGTAATATTAATAATATTATTGGAATACTTTGTGGTCGTGTTTTCATTTATTTCTAAAGTGGCAGAGTACTTTTGCATTTTTTTTCACACTATTCTGATAGTCTAAATTCAAAATCGTTTGCATTTGCAATAGCATCTGGAAACATCTCATCTAAATGAAAGCACTCATAATCAGTGAATGCAATAATTGGTCTAGTATTCACATCCTTATGAGAGGCAAGTAGCTCTCACGTTTTTCACTCCAGTGAACAATATATCGCCAACATATTGTACTGGTAATGTTTTGCTTTGGAATATAGTGTAATGTGTCTACTGTGTTCAAATAAGTTAGATGTAGGTATCTGCGGAGTGACGCCAAATCATCTAAAACCTCATCCGGAATACTTGGTGTAATTCTATACTGTGGATCAGTCAGAATCTTCAGACAGTATTTACTTACTGGATCATTTCATTCAGTTTCTTGTTCTTCACAGCATTGCACTAATACGTCATAATTTGTCATCAGAACAGGAAAATGTCTTGAAAACCATCGCAGTTCATTTAGACTCTATTAGAGGTCTTAAAGATAGTAGATCACCAGCTGTAACACTAGCTAACTCGCCCGCCAAATTTTCCCTTTTTTAATTGATGACTTACTAAACATTGAGCTTACTTATGGTTGCAACATCTACAGTAGATCTAGCTTGAACACCACTCTCTGGTGCCCTGCTCAGAACAGGGCCATACATTGGCTACAATAGATCGTAACGTACATCTACAGTAGATCATGACGTACAAACAAACCAAAAATCACAGGCAGTCGATACACAGGAATCCTTGTGAGTTAAGCGCCTAAATGGATCACTCACGCAAACACACGTACAGAGGAGATGAACAAACGGGACTGATGTGTTTAAAATTATTATAGTTCTAAAACAATATCTCCATCAACAAAATGGAAACAATACATACACTCGAACAACGGCAATTCGATTGGATTGACGGCGAGTCTCACAATGGTAACTCAACTAAATTGGTTGGTACCAAAAGAAAATACACAACCTCAATCTGGGAACGAATTAAGGTACGTTATATGACCATATATGGAAACTAAAACAGTACGGAATCCTGGAAGAGCCACCTACTGACCAGGCGAGGCAAGAACCAAATATTATCACCAACAAAGTAAATTACAGTAATATATATATATATATATATATATATAATTAGCACACTTACTTTCGCCGCCTTTCGCAAAATGTCGTCCGGCCATTCAGTGAATTAACAAAGAAAAACCTATCACTCAAACTAACTAGAATATTTGTCTTAATAATAATTACGCTTTGTATACCAGAGTATTGTGTCTGTTCGGCTAAATGTTGTAGGATGTCTATTTTAGCAAGTCAATTGGACTTACTTGAAATTGCAACAAAATCACCAGACGTCATCCGTGCTGCGGGACGCGTAATGCGTGTGTTACTACGTGAAGCAGGTACAGGTCGTGGCTATCCGAGTGTTAGCCAATCCCAACACATCATCAATCGCCAAGCGAGCTTTCCTGCTAAACATCAACTAATACGGAGCAAAATCTGTTGTATCTCGACGAGCGCAGTTGTAATACTTCTAGCTTTCAATCTTGCTTTCTGCGGGGATTCAAAGTACCAAGCATCTCGAGTAAGGTCTTTCCGATTGGATGATATGGGAGAGCTTAATCCATAGTCCAAAACGAAGTTATAAAACCACCCGTTAGCAGTTGTCTCAGCTGTTCTTGTCGGAACTGCAACATCATAGTTGGTGAAGTGATCAGATATCACAAATATGTTTTGAAATCCACCTTTGGACATCTTGAGTGTCAGCAAGTCTAGAAACACTAATTGTTTTGCCTTTGAGACACCCAGTCACATCCAGCCACTAACTCAGGCATTTAGATCAGCACTCATCCTTGGTCAATACACTCTGTCCGTCAGGATGTGTATGCCACGGCCACGTGATAAATGTCCGATGTCACCATGATCACATTTCAAAGCTAATTGCCGCGACTCTGTGGGAAGGACCAACTGATACTTTTCATCACGGCCAACTTGTGTACACTTGTAAAGGACACCTTCGGATTTTCAGACGATTGAATTCCTTCAAGAGTATCTTATATTATTGGCCATTAACACCTGAAATAGGCTTACGATTATTGGTCACATATCTGAGAAATATACCAATAACCGGATCATTTACTTAATGTCTCCATCAATCACGATAATCAAAGATATTATCGAGATTGTCAAAGTAAGTGATTTTATCAGCTAACATACACACAGTATCGACGTAATTTGGAGCCAATTGACTCCTACAGAGTGGGGTAATTAATTCTGGAGATAAAACCTGTAACCTGCCGGGATTGTTTTCAAGTTGTGGCAACCAGAGAGTTGATCAGGGTCAGAGTTCAAAAAGCCGAGTCTATATTGAATATTAAAGTTGTATGAGCTTCATTCTGAAACCCAACGGTGACCAGTAGCATCTAACTTAGAAGTAGTTAACGCATACGTAATAGGGTTGTTATCAATAACAACAGTAAAGTTACTGCCATACAAATAATCGTGGAATTTGGTCGTAATCGACCATTTTAGTGCTAGAAATCCTAGTGTATGAGCTGAGTGGCTTCACTCAGACTTCTTCAGACCTCTAGAAGTATATGCAGTTATACGCTGCTTGTCGTCAGTATTAATCTGATAAAAGACTGTCCCTAGTCCAGTGAAACTGGCATCTATATGTTAAACAAAATGATTGGAATAATCCGGATAAGAAAGTACTGGAGGTGATACTAAAGCCTGTTTCGATGCTTGGAAGGCATTTTATTGAGTAAGTTCTCACTGAAATTTATTTCTGCCTGGCTTACGACGAGACTTCTTTGAGCTAACACCAACAAGTAAATCGTTCAGAGGCTTGGCCAGCTTCGAAAAGTTACACACTAAGAGTCTGTAATAACTAGTGAAACATAGAAAACTTCGCACCTCATCAACGCTACGTGCTGAAGGCCAGATTGCAATCTTCCAGATCTTATCTATGCCCCTTTTGAACGTCACCAACAGACCCAAGTGACCTATATACTTTACTTCTGTCTTGAAGAAAGCACACTTCTTCGGCGATATCTTTAGGTTATGGCCATGGAACCGTTTCAGAACCTGGCGTATTATTTCCAGAAGTTGTTCAAAGGAATTACCTAAAATAATAACCTCATCCATATAGATGTAACATACTGTATTGCTTAGACTATCGAGTACCTGCTCCATCATCCGTTGGTAAGTCACCGGAGCATTACATAAGCCAAAAGGAAGTCTGTTATACTGATAAAGTCCCAGAGACTCTACATGGAATGCACTCTTCTCCTTGTGTTCCTGTTCAAGCTCAATTTGGTAGTACCCGCTCTTCGTGTCAAAAAAACATAAAATACCTACTGCCACAAAGTTCATTAAGAAAGTCAGAAATTTGGGGAAGAGTATAGGCATTCTTAATCGTTCTCTTCTTTAGCTGGCGATAATCTACACATAGCCTCAGACTGATCCTTTTTTCCTCAAGAGAACAATATTTGATGCCCATGAATTGTTTGATTTCTGAATAACTCCTGCCCCCAGAAGCTCTTGTAACTGTGGCTTCACTTCCATAAACACGGACGAAGCGATATTACGCTGACCCTGCTCGAATAGTGTATCATCCTGCAAGTTGATTCTGTGTTTCATTTTACCAGTGAAGTCCATATTACAACTACGTAGACAGTCATCAGCACATTGTTACATATACCGTACGTAAAAGAATTTCAAAGATTTGTATAATCAGCTTTTTCTTTGCATCATTCAACTCTAATTAGGTCTGCTCTGCGAACAAGTCAATGATGCTCTAATAGATGCTTTATTTCTCATTTTAAATTTGATGATACCCCATTATTTTTTCCAGCATAGCTCCATCTGATGTTAACATAATGATTCATCGTTCA
Organism: Paralvinella palmiformis; assembly: GCA_025642065.1. Taxonomy (NCBI): domain Eukaryota; kingdom Metazoa; phylum Annelida; class Polychaeta; order Terebellida; family Alvinellidae; genus Paralvinella; species Paralvinella palmiformis. The sequence goes on along the minus strand of JAODUP010000546.1, from coordinate 158,446 downwards.
AAAATTATTTATTACCTACATAATTCTGTATTATCACTAGCAAGTTAACTTTAAAATCCGCCTTGACTTTTTACATACGGCACAAATTGTAAAGATAACTTCACCACTAGCATCTTGATACTTGAAAACATCCCAGACCTTCCATTTTTCACCTTAAGTTGGTAATCCAGTTTCTACAAGGTGTGAAAGAGATTCTTTCTTAAAAGCGAAGCATTTCTGTTATTTTTTTTCTATTTTTTCATACTTTGACATTATGAGAAATTTTATCTTAATATATAGTATAGGCTATTGTAATAACAGCTTTGAAACATCTGTCTAAATAACTTATCGTCACTGTTCGTCCACTGCATATTGACATTATAATGGCTTCCCAGAAATAGTCGTTGAACGACCCCAGGCATTACTACAGAATAGCATCCAGTATAAGGCTATAAGCGATGATCGGTTATTTTTCATTTCATTTGTCTTTTGTTTTGTTTTATGTATATCTTATAATAATAAAATAGCAGTACTGTTTAGTTTGAATTAAATTCTATCACTATTACATATCACTTATTCCAAGTAGCACACACACACTGCACCCAACACCTGTACTAGGTACACTACTGAGCTCGATCATTTATTCATACTATTATATAGTACAATGTACTTGAGTAAATGTTTTCATGTACAAACATTACAACGTAATAGTGCAAAACAGTGAACATGAAAGTTAATATTACTAAGCAACGCACAAAAAATGTAAAACCTCACTGGCGTCGATCATTGGCCAGTCAGCATCCAACACCCCATCTCTTAGAAGACACAATTCAATTATAGCTGATGAAATACTACATATTTCGTTATCAACTGTATTTACAGAGTTTAACTTAAATTTAATTTGTTCAATGACTGTTAAAATACTTCCATTATTATTCAATTGATAAAGCAGATATTTTCTGTTAGATACAACAATTGACTTAGAATGTTCACATTCCTTCGCACATAATGATACAATCTGATTCATACTGTGGATTGCATAATAATAAAAAGAAGCAAATATTCTCAACAATTGCATATCAATATTAACATCTCCATAAAGATGCTCCAAGAAGACACAATGACTTTGATTTAGTAAATTCCATACACGCCGAACACATTTTCGATCTTACATTTTGAAACAATAATGACCTAAAGACGACCAGGCAGGGTTGAAGTTTTTACTGCAAAATTGTTTTACATTACATTGTAAGAAAATTGTTAATAACCGTAAAATACTGTAAATTATTGTAAAAAACGTCAAAAATGCATCATTCGTTAAAAGCCAATTAATCTACTAGTCCTAGTCAATGTCATTAGACCCAATAATTTGTTTAGAATTAGTCTCCGCGGAGAAGCTATAAATGACAGACCATATACGTCTCTCTCATTTAATGTTGTCAGCCAGGTTAAAAACTGACATTTCGGCCATAATATATTATTATTATGTGCAATCTTTTAACCAAACATTTGGTTTGTGGTGGTTTTTGAAATACTTGTGTACTTCAGTGACGTGCTTCATGATAGCTGACGGTGTCAGCTCTTCACCCAAAAAAACTAAAAAATGTATCCATTGTGCAGCATAACCATAAACAATTAGTTTGGCATCATCTGCCATATATTTGGCATTGTCTGTCACTGCTCATGACGGTGCAGCGAAATTTATTTTTGGCCACTTTCATGGAATTTTGACACAGCTCTTTACAATTATCAGAAGTCTTCGACATAGTACTAGTGGCAACACTGTCAAGTAGATAACATTTGCAATTACAGGTTCATTATAATAATGGGGATTAATCTGTTAGGTCAATTGCTGTTTAATTACCCACATGCCAGATATAGTTAAATAGTCAGTTAGGGTCAACTAGACTGGGTATTGGGTTATCATAATGTGGATTAATCTGTTAACTCAATTGTTCTTTCTGTATCACAGTCATGCTGTAGTAGATGTTGTTATCATTGTAATATTGTATAGCTACATCCTGTTTAAATTAAATTTTGTGTAAAAACCTTTACATGACGTTAATAAACGTTAATTAACAATGTTAATAACGTTTGTATTAAAAACCTGCCAATCCTGAGACCATGTAACATTGTTTGTGGATGATTGTGTATATTTCAAATTGCTACCATCTTCTAAAATCGTTTATAAACATAATTATGAAATCCTTGAAATTAATTATACCAGACAATCAACTATATTATTGATTGAGATGTAAGAATGTATCCTTCAGATGGTATATGTTTAGTAGCGTCGCGACACTATTTACACCAACTCAATGAACAGTTCGCATTCATTTCAACTTTTTAGGATTAATACAGATATGTTCGCATAAATTATACTAAACGATCCCAAAACATGAATAAGATCAACCACATATTAAACAATCCAGTGTAAAGTGCTAGAGCGCCACCATTTTGAAGTTGGCACAGACCGGATATTCCTAAGTCTGACGTCACTTAGCACCAGCTGTATGTGGGAACCGTCTATAACAATGTAAACAAGTGTTAGTCAAGCATGTTTTTTTCGGTCTAAAAGCATATTTATGAATATTACCGTATATTCGTCTACACAGTCTGATATGTAATTGAAATGGTTAAATACAACTATACAGTTAAAATTATCTTATACTCTTGTAACACGAAGTATCTGCCGAGCTATTAGATTTATGTAACAGCAACGATGACGGCGTCAGTTAATAGTAGTTAGTAGGTTGAATACGATGGCAGGTAAGATCATGGGGATGGCTAAGCCAGAGCATCCTTGACCTGACTTGATCTGGATCTTAAAGGATACATAATCCGTGTTCTAGTTAACGTCATGCAGAGCACGTAACTTTGTCTCTTTCTCCCTCTACGATCTGGTATTTGAGGAAGCCGTAACGGTTACCTTCCAGTAAATTTAATTAAAACCATATATCTATGACATCAGGTGTAGGATGTGAATATTAATGTGGAATTTTCGGTTACTTTCATAAGCTTTCCACATTTAAGTCATTCTATTTGAGAGTGAACTGTTTCTTTAACGGCCCGAGCAGATGGACAAACCCCGTGGCGTTTGTGGACAGAAGAGGTATGGCTGCACTTTATATTGTTATTGTATAATTACATCCCTGAAATTATATTATAAAACTAATTACTTCTAAAAATCGGTCTTTACAAACAAAATCACCAAATTGGCAGTTAGATGTATATATGACTGCACTTCCCCCAAACAATTTAAATCACAAGAAATACATTTTACCAGTATATGAAAAAATACAATAAATTTGTCGTACATATTATTGTATATACCACCTTATTGAACTTGAATAGCTCTAAGGTGCTTTACATTTAAAACATGATTAGGACACTTATTTCGCAGCCTGGGAAAGCGTTTTCGCCGAAAATTGTTGTATGTCTTTTTGACACTGTTAAAAGTGAACAGGACTCAGATTGGAGTATTCTCACTGGTATATACTTTTAGATCAGATCGCTTAGATACAGTGATCCTGTTTCACTCAGTACTTTGAATGTGTGAAACAGGGATCTCTTGTACAGTGATCTGAAACGTTCAGGAAGCCATTGCAGCTGGAACAAAACTGGTGTTATATGTTCCCTTTGTGGGCATATAACACTAGGACGTTGGACCACATAATTCTACCACCTGAATTCGAATCTCGGCGTGGGTATATCTGAAGTGTTTCGTCTTTTACTTTTCTTCGTTACCTTTGGATGTCGCTCGGCCCATTTAGCACATAAGTTGCCGTAAAACAGCAATCATCATCCTGTTGTGGGTGCGTGTCACCAGATGTGCAGCCCAGTATTACACTCGCTGTAGGCAGCTTGTCAGAGAGAAGGGGATATTACATAACAATGTATTGCCCATGTCCAATCAAGAAATTATAAGAACTTGTTGCCATTTACGTATTTATGAATAAGTGCTTTATTTCTTATTTGATATTCACAGGACATACTTATAGAATTCACCTGCTTCTCCATTCCTAGAGTATTATCCAATATAAGCCCTAGATTTCTCACAGACATGGGAGAGTTTATATAACTGGATCCTATTTTAATATAAAGATTCTCAATATTCTCCACATGTTCCTTGAATTTGAAACCACTGAATTATCTTTTATCCTTATTCAATCTCAGCATGTTGTTTTTCATCCAATTACTCATTTCTTCAATACAATTGAAAATGAAATATCATCTCATTTATCACATGCCTTTAAAGTCATGTACACTTTTGTATCATCGGCATAAAAATTATATTTAATATTATGTCGTTTAATAATTTCACCAACTGGTTTAGTGTAAATAAAGCAATTCCTTGGACCTAAAAACGGATCCTCGTGGTACACCGAGATGAAGACATACATCTGGTGATGTTTTATCCGTGACTGAAACACACTGAGTTCTGTCGGTGAGGTATGGCTTCAGTAGTATCAGATGATCAATTACATCAAAAGATGCAGATAAATCAAGTATAATTACTGCAGTCACTGTGCACTTTCAAGAGAGCGATTTCTATCAAGTATAATTACTGCAGTCACTGGGCACTTTCAAGAGAGCGATTTCTATCAAGTATAATTACTGCAGTCACTGGGCACTTTCAAGAGAGCGATTTCTATCAAGTATAATTACTGCAGTCACTGTGCACTTTCAAGAGAGCGATTTCTATCAAGTATAATTACTGCAGTCACTGTGCACTTTCAAGAGAGCGATTTCTATCAAGTATAATTACTGCAGTCACTGTGCACTTTCAAGAGAGCGATGTCTATTGAGTGACCTCTACAATAATCCAACTGATCATTGTCGTGGAGATCATTGTACTGTAACGGTCTTTATATGCCTTACTGTACCCTTTCAATAACTTTACAGATGAAAGTAGAGTTTGAAATAAGGCGATAATTCTTCGTATCTTTCTTATCCAGCCCAAAGTTCTTAAGCAGCGAGGTATTGCTGGTTTGTTTCAAGCACAAGGGCATGACTGACTCAGCCATTGACCTTTTGATAACGGCTATTGTCAGTGGCAGAAATTGATCCAAACATTTCTTCGAAAGCCAAGTGAGCATTTTTCCATTAAACATAATATGTACGTCCATGGATATATTGCAGGTATTCGTTTGGAAATCAGAAATTATCTTATTTCTGATGATTGTTGTTTTCCTTATTGAGAAATGGCCTGAACTCATCCACCATAAGTTCAGCACAGCTAAAATGTGCAAGATTTAAATTGGAGTTACTGATTAATTTCATCTGTTTCTTTTGATCTTTTCCACATTCCTCCATCTTTATGGAATAGAAACACTTCTTCTCCTCGAATAGTGTGGGTTGTTCATTTTTTACAGAGATATGTGTAATGTTAGATCCACCGTTGTGTATGTATGGAAGTGTGTGTGTCCATAACACAGTCTTGAACATGAACTGATATATATATATATATATATATATATATATATTAATCACTAGATATAAGCGTACACTATTATATAACACAAATATACAATTACATCTCCATTTTTTAGTTATGTACTTATTGTTCTAATATTAAATATTACAGTGTTGTCATCTTGTTGTCATCTTGTTGTCAGTCATATAATCATGCTGAACATTCCACACATCATTTTCTGCGTTTGTTTCTACAATGTGATTTAGATTATACATCACTCATTATTATTAAGCAGTAACATTTCACTATGAGATTCTACATAATGTTGATCGACTAATCATGAATATACATTATATACATCTTGCTATGTAAATAGTGGACTACCTTTAATAGTTCATTTGGTTCGAATGGATTATTCCTTGTCATATTCACTTTAGCATATTTCAATGTATCGTTCCGTTTTCTTAACAATTCGGCCACTTGTTCTAATAGGTGTATTTGATGAACATACATCATTGGTAACTGTTTGATATTACTGGTTAACATTAAGTGCTATTGAGCCATTAATTATATTTCTTTTCACCCGGCGTAATGTTTCATCTTTGTCCGTTTCTTCTGCAATTGTTCTCCACATGTCATCATTTTCTTGACTAAGTTGACATGAATTGATATCTCTTGTTCTGTGTCACTTTTCGTCTTGGGTGGTTTGACATGTGTGAGTACATCTGCTAAAATCAGAGATTTGCCAGATGTATATTGTAAATCCATATCATATCTCCGTATTCTTAGCATCAGTCTTTGTAATCTGGGTGCCATCTCACTCAAACTATTTTTGAATATTCCCAGTAGTGGTTTGTGATCTGTCTCTGCAGCTATCTTAGCTCCATAAATGTACTCCATAAATGAAAATACTATGCCAAGGCATTCCTTCTCTATTTATGCATATCTGCACTCAGCATCTGTCATAGAGCGTGCTGCGTAGGCAACAGGTAGCCATTTTGATAATGCAGTTGCATTACCACTGTATCTACAGCATCATTTGAAGCGTCAGAGGATATTTTTCTTGGCTTCCGTGGATCAAAATAAGCTAGTACTGGTTTATTTGTCAGAACTGTTTTGATCTCGTTCCTTTTTTTATATTAAGTAGACCATTCCCATGATGTATCTTCTTTAAGCAAGGAACGCAATGTCTCGCTGTTGGCTGACTGGTGTGATATGAATCTAGCCAGGTAGTTTTACACACCAAGGGCTCGTTTGACATTTTCTTTGGTTTCTGGACGCTTCATCTCGTGAATAGCTTGAACCTTCCTGTCATCAGGTTACACACCATCATGAATGAGTCTGTCTTCAAGGAACGTAATTTATTCGACGCATATTTCACACTTGCTTTTATTTAGCTTTAAATTAGTTGCCTTGATTCTTTCTAGAGCACTTTGTATTCTCCTGTCATGTTCTTTTTTTGTACATCCCAAATCAGTATGTCATCACTAAAACGTGAACTCCACCTAAACCTTCCATGATTATGTTAATTGTCTTGTGGAAGATTTCTGGTGCTGAACTGATCCCATGCGGCATTCCCTTGAATCTATGTCTCCCATGTGAAGTCGCCATTGTACACAACATGGTGCTTGCTTCATTTAACTATATTTGGTAGAATCCTTTTGAAGCGTCTAAGTTAGAGAAGAACGGTCAGTTTCTGTCAGAGCGAATGGCACGCGTCGTGCAGCATGTACTGGCAGACATCCAAACCCGTCCTAAACGTGATTTGGAATCTGTGATCCTTTGATCACTGTATGTACCTGTACATGCTGGCTTTTCTTGACCAATCCCATCAGTTCTGATGCTTTGGATCCCAGCAATGATGTTTTGTCATCACCAGTAACAACACCAAATGCAATGTTATATATGATAATATTATATTTTACTCTTGCACGGCATATTCCGCCTGTAGGTATGCTGTCGTTATTATACGAAGTTAAGTTTCTTTATCTTTTCTTTAACTTTGGTCTCTGTTTAAGGGAATTATAGTCCTTCATAGAGAGTAGACTTGCTTGTGAACCCCTGTTGATCTTCAGGGGGTAATATTGTTCCATTTAATGATAATGGTGCAAACCATTCATCGCCTGTTTCAATGTCAACTGAATAAATAAATATCTCCTCTTCACTCTCACTGCGTTCATCACTTTTCTGTGTACGGTTATCCGCAGTGCTAATCGACTTTGTTTTACAGCATGATTTAAAATGATTTTTCAAATGACATTTAATGCATGTCTTTCTTCAAGCCGGACATTCATTATAACCGTGTTTTCGTCCACAGCCAAGACATTTCTGTTTGCCTGTGCGGTTTTCATGGTTGGTCCTGACCTCTGACCCCTGTCCGGAGTGACTTGTCTGGTTGCCATGGTAATCTTTGCTCTTACCGGGTCGCCTTACAGTGCTGACGCTAGCTGACACAGTACAGCTGTTAGTGCCATCCGCCATTGCCCGTATCTGGGATTTCGCGACTTCGCTGGCTTGACAAATGGATATTGCTTTTCCAGGTCTAAATCGTCATTAGAAAGTAATTTTTCTTTCACTTAGAGATTTAAAATTACCAGAACAATTTGATCTCGTATTAAAGATTCTTCAGGTATCCCATAATTCCATGTTTTAGACTTATTATTCAAGTCAGTTAAATATTGTTCTATTGTTTCACCTTCGTGCTGTAAACGTGTACGAAACACATATCATTCATTTGTTTCATTAAGTCGTGGTGTACAAAATTGATCAAACTTACGTATCACTGCAGCAAAATTGCCCCGTTCTCCATCTGTGAATGGCAATGTATTAAACAGATCAATGGCTGCTGGACCGGCTACAGTCAATAATACAGCGATTTTCCGTTTATCTGGCTTGCCATCCATATTGATCGCTTCCATATATAGAGTAAGTCTTTCTTTGAATCGCTTGGAATATCATTTCTTTTGGTGGCTTCATGTGCTCTATTTTCAATTATTTCTTTGGTGACTTAATCGATTCAATCCGTTAATCAAACAGTTCAATAGACTTCTGGTACCATGTAATGTTGGATGCACCGTTGTGTATGTATAGAAGTGTGTGTATTTTATTAAAACAAGTATTTCTGTACTGCTGTACAGTGGTCACGTGGGATATATATATATATATATATATATATATATATATACATACATACATAGATACATACATGTTAACCACTAGGGATAAGTGTACACTGTTTTATAACACAAATATATCATTACAATATCTGTATATTTCAATGTGCACTGTCGAGGAAGTTTGGCTCAGGTTCTCTTTGCTTTCCTCCGAGATCTAAGTTTATCAGAGTTTCTGGTCTCAACGTGATGACCTTTAACAAGAAGAGAATACTTATTATATATACATTGGATACCTTTGTTATAGGCTTCTCCCAGCTCATCAACCGATCGCTCACATTTATTTAGGTGTTAAGACGATTGTAAATCCGCCAGAGATTCTTGCCTAATTTATGTCATGATGCTTCCTCTATGTGGTGTTCCCTCGCATGCAATCGAACTTGTTCATATTAATATTGAACTGAAGCGGCAAACGATCGCCGAAGGATTTACCTTTGTTGTTAATGAGATAATTAAGGGTCACATACAGAAGGAGCTCTTATTGCGATGGATTCTCTACAAATCCACTGTGTGGGCTCTTTTGTGAGTTGCGCTATTGACATGCTGAGTCAATCAGTGTGAATCATATATACTGCACAACCTATGAGGTTATAATCAGAATTATTATCCACATGAAAATTTAAATCTACAGTTATTATGAAATCTTATGAGGCAATGGCTACGTTATATGAGTATTTAGATATTTAATATGCCTAATTAACCTTCTGCAAGGTATTGAGCGACATCGTGTGCTATAAGGTGTTGAAACGGTGGCTTTTTCTTCACACTTGGACTACGGCTGTTTTCCACATTTTGACTACACACATGTATTAGCAGCGGTCACGGCTGATCGACTTGCCACAAGGAATTTCCAACATTTTACAGAAGAATATGCAAGATAAGCAAAGTCAAAACTTCACTTCCAGCTGCGGATAAATGTTATATGAACATTTATCTACCATTCTGGAGATCGATGAAGCCAAACTTAACACACAAACTGCATGAAACAACATTCTTACAGGAGAAAACATCGCGAAACGATCAGTAAAACCATTTCGCACTAAAATGGCGCTGCTACACCACAATGTTGTAGTTAGCCGGTCTTAAGCTGGTCAATATAGGAAGTTTTATTTTTATTTTGGTTCTCTTCCAAGTTATAGCATATCCAGAATAAGTAACTGACTAATATTTTCCACCCTTTTAGGGCAAAATAATGTAATGTTTATTAGGATTATTTAAGTAATAGAAATAGCTGAAAATACTTCCCAATAAGCAGAGTGTTAAAATCCACAGTAAGACCTCAATTATATAACGTACTTTCGGTTGTTTTCGGTTATTATATATTTTGAATTAGAATGTGTAATTTACCGAACATTGAATTATTATTCTGGATTAGAAAGAAGCATAATTATTTAAAAAACAAGCTAATTAAAGTGTGCACATTTAGAGCCTCACGGAGTTCGTCAATAATATATTGTTTACAATAATTATACGATAAATCTTTTTTCCAACCCGATGTTTTGGATTTGAACAATTTCAACTGATCAACCATCAACTTATTTGGATAAAATATTATAACAATAATAGAAACGTTTAAGAAATACATGCAGATAGAAGTACTTCATATGGATGGACTAGAGCTCTGAACCACAATACAAATAAGTGCTTTAACTTTCTTCTGCTATCCTGGTATTTCTATGATATAGGTATTTACATTATTGCACAAAAATAAATCAATCAGTTCATCAGAATAATTATTTCGATAATTTTGGTTTTAAAATTTCTAAATTATATTTAATGCTTACGTATTTTTCATTATCGTTCAGAAATATTCAACATCGAAATAATTAAACTTTGCATTTTGGGTGACTGCTGAACTTGTGAAGTTCACGCTCGCTAAATATTAAGACGTTTATAATAGTTATAGAATTAAAAATTCTTGCCCAATGTCTTAGATTTCTACGTTTTTAACTAATCAGCTGGTAATTTTTTTACTACGTTTTGATATTTTCATTTCTTTTGAGAAATTATTATTTGAAAATATCAAGAAATAGTTACCAGGAAATCAATGTTAAGAAGTAACAAGTTCTGCGGATTAGTTCAAGGTACCCTATTAATAATCATATTTCGGTTACCTTTAATTTTCAAAAGTTTATTTAGCGTTTGTAGAAACTGTTAGACGTAAACCTTAATATAACGTTATTATAAGGAATTAAATTAAATTAGTTATAGTAAGTCGATCGATACTATTTATGAAAATATCCTGCTACAAAAATAGTCTCCCGATCTATAATATATATATATATATATATATATATATATATAAAGAGAGAGAGAGGGGGTTATATCTGATAGACAAATAAACATTTATCATTAATCCCAAATACAAAAAAGAGTGTGTGTGTGTGTCAGTGTTTGTGCGTCTGTCTGTGTGTGTGTGTGTGTGTTTGTGTGTGTGTCAGTGTGTTTGTGTGTGTGTAGTTTGTGTGTGTTGTTAGAGTTGGTTTCTTTGTCATTGGTCTAAATAATGTCATGCAATCCATATTATATATGACGGCCATTACATAACAGGTACACGAGGGATGTATTATGTGTGTGTGCGCGCGTGTGTATATGTGTGTACACGGAAATTTACCTGGCTTCCCATCAATGACCCATTACGGTGCGATGTGTACGTGAGCGGACTTTTGTCATTAGGTGCGGTGTTTTTCCGGTGCTTTTGTCTGGAGAGCCGTGCGCTAGAAATTCCTGTGTTCATGGATCTTGGTGAACGATCCTTCTACGGAACGCACGCCAAATATTTGCTTGTATTTCGGGAGTATCCCCAGGCTGTCGCTTATTCAGCACAGACTCTATGTTTAAGTTGTTGTTAATAACGCCTCCCCCGTCACTCACAGGGGAGGAGTACGGAAAGATGGAACCGAAATACTCCGAGGATGGCCACTGTCAGAGTGTATAACGTCCCCCCCCCCCTTTATTTTAATCAATTCTGAATTCAGTGGACACGGCAGCGCCATTTAATGTGGTCAGTCACCCACGATGTTGTGAGTCGAGAAATTAATCCCTGAAAAAGTTTCGACCTCTTCGTGGGATCTCACCTGTGACCCTTGGCACCAAATGCCACGTGCTTACCCGCTAGACCACCATAGCTCACTCACACCAAATGCACCGAGTGAACAGTTCAATAGTTAAACAGTTCGCGTTAAAACTCAGTCGGCAGATGGCGCTATGCATTTATCGATTTATGGATCCTCGGGTCAATAATTCTCCATCACAAAGATACAACGAGTTGGTGATAGATATCAATATCCCCTATTGATTGAACTAGATATATGTCAGATTTAAATATTTCATATAAAAGACCAGTAAGTCGTATAGCTAACTTGAGGAGGCACTATAAGTATGATTATTCATCTGTTGAGTAAACATTCAGTATTATTTATTGTACTGCCTCTATTGATTATTGCCGGATATTATCGGATATTTTCGGATAAAACTGCTGATTACTACGACGCCCGAAGCAGGAACTTAACCGATGCAACGATTGGTACCGATATGGAACTGGAAACATCCCGGCCTTGTACACACGCGTTATTTAGAGAGTTCTACACCAAGTACAAACATCTGCCGGGCCACGGACGTTGGATTAGAAAAGAGGACCAATTATATTTCCAGCCGAAGATCTGTAAATTCAAATTCGACATCATGGAAAACAGCGGGGAAGCCCTTCGCCAATGTTTATCGCATTCGAATGTCAGTCATATCGTAACCATGGGAGACTCCAACGCCGGCCGTCATTACGTCACCATGTACGAAGCGTTCCGATCATTTGGAAGGAAGACCTGTCGTACCATCGACACCGAAGATCTCGCAGAAGGTGGGTTCCTACCAGATAAGAACTACTTCACCAAGTCCGACAAGAACTGGACCGAATTTATACAAATCCACTACCGCTACTGCAGGACGTGCAAAAGTTCGCGTCATCTCTGTCACTTGACTTACGCTAATCAGACACGTGATATCCGCTTTCAGCACGTTGCCATGACGATGGTGATGGACGACTCCATCCAGCTGCACGTGCCTGATTTCCGGCGCGGTTCCGGACTGTTAGAAGATGTGTTTGCTATTACCAGCCAACAGTTTATCTTCAGGTATTACCTGGCCGATGATTACCCGGATGTAATCATCATTTTCTTGCCATTTAACCACGCCAAACGACTGGCACTGGAAATCACAGCAGCCGAAATAGAGTATTTTCACGCCCTTGCCAAGTACTACTTACCGACGTACACTAAGATCTTCTACATGCCAACACCAAGCGAATTTGAACGATCCCGGCTCGCTTCCGTCTGGATCAACCGGACTTACGATCGTGGAATGCTAGCTACGGAAATGATCGATGAACTGAACCAGAAGTTATTCCACGTACTTTTCGATGATCTCACGACAGACTCCGGACGAGTTTTCGCGTTTCTCGATTTGCTGAAGATCTCCCAAGACAGAGAAGACTGGAGCGAAGATGGAGTACACATGGACTGGATCTGGTATAAACTAGTAATATCCATGTTCTGGGAGACGTACTGTAACAGTGTAAGATTAGGGGCCTTCTAGCTATACCTAACAGATCAATATGTGCGTGAGGTGCGTGTGTGTGCGTGCGTGTCTTAGACAAATTAAACGACAAGAATTTAACGTGAAGTTTAAAGGCGGGAGTGTCTTAAGAATTCAGGGTTTATTGTTTAATGTCCGATAATCAAATTAAATAGACTACATAGAGTGGGGTCGATGGGTGGGTGGATGAATGGATGATCTAAGGGAATGTATAAAGCCCAAGATAAAGTTCTGTCTGTCATAGACCTGACAAACATATACCACGACATTTGTGAATTAAAATAGTAGCTTTTCCGCCACTTTTGCACACTTAATAAACTAAATGGGCCGAATGATCTACATATATAATGGGGCAAAGTGAAAGATGAAACACCGTTCAGACATTCACTTGTCTGTTAGTTAATAACTTACGTCGTGCATATAAACGAGACAGAATTACTGGATGCTATATCAATCCTATAATAAAACCGATGCACCGCTGTTCCATAGGCCAGCTGTATTTTTCAGTTAAAATGTATCCACACACACACACACACACACACACACACACACACACACACACACACACATATATATATATATATATATATGAAGGAATTTATATAATGACATACATCATTAACCAATATATTTTAGTTTTTAATCACCATCTGTAGGTCAATCAAAGTCAAGTGTACACAATATTTCGTAGAAAAGATAATAAGTAACAATATTTTATTAATATTACACTTATTTTATTCATAACAATGAAAGATCCGCAGATTCCCGATCCACAATGATAATAAAAACACAACTTTCTCCACACTGTAAATGTTCTGTGTTACTGATATATAACAAGGCTTCATCTACGACGATGACAGATGAACTACGAGGTAAATATAGCTGCACAAACAGATGTCGAGACGATGAGACGTGTTGACGGACCAGATGTGACGACTGTACTATGAATGAACAACGGGATGTTGTACACAATAACATCTTATGTTGTCGCGATAATAATTAGTTAAGCCAGGAGTTGGCGACATCTGGTGAATAGTTTATTTGCTTTAATCAAAGACTATTTATAACAAGATGAGTTACTTCGCGTTTTAACATGGGACGCCATTTTGAATTCATGGAGCGCCAGGGCCCTAGAGACCGGAGGTAGATTGTCATTGACAGCTCCCTTCGTTAACATGGCACCTAATGGCACTGGTTCATTCTGCGCCGCTTTCGGCTGCAGTAACAGAACAAGTATGCACAAATAAAGACATTTTCGAAAGGAAATGAATTCTAGTCTAAAAATGTGATATGTTCTGGCTTTTTTTAAATAAAGGATATTTAAAACACAAGCATAACAATTTTAAGTAGACACGTCCCTACTTGACATGACCCAAGCAGTAGGCGCAAGCAGGATCTATTTAGATCTATATTTGTTTCAGACAAACTTTTATTGAACAATATCAACCTATTAATCACAAAATGGGTATGTAAGATATACATAAGCTTACAGTTACATGTACTGGAGCCACTGAAGATGTTATGGGCGAGAGATATATTGTACTTTGTTATTGTTAATAATATAATTGGACTTCTAAAATTACATTACTGTAATCAGATAATTTTTCCTGAGTATTTACATGATCACCTGCATCCATATTTATTTTTAAACGTAAGCAATTGCTACTTATTGATATATATGGACTTCTATTTATAATTTAAATGTTATGAAATTAATTATTAAATACCTCAACTAGTGGTAGAAACATTAATTTTGTTATTTTTTCTATTGACATAAGTAAAAGATGGGTTATTAATTGTTGTCGTTCAAATATATGATGAGGAAAGATTTAAATTACTTGAATTCTAATTGTAGAATATATGATATGCACTTCACTGAAACGGAATTCATGAACCAGACAAGAGATAAACTTATCTAGAATGCTATTCCAACTATTTTTGATGTACCAAATCCACCGCATGCATCCACTGAAATCAAAGAGGAAGGTATTAACAGATAGGAGACCTATACAGGAGACAGGGCCAGCTCTGATGATAATTAATATTTATAAATATTAATGGTGAAAATTGATATTATAAAATTAATTAAATAAGAAACAAGGCATCAAACCCATGGGATTGTGTCAGTCCATTTCATATCTTAATAAAAAAAGGGTTACCAGCACCTGAATTAGTACTTGAATGTTCAGCTCATGAGCTTTAATTGTTATACTTCTCTTCATAACTTAAATGTATATCAAATCAAATTCTTTAACCAACTTACTGGTGTTATCTGTTACAGTAATCAATGCATGTGTCTATTACATCTCTGGGTATATTCTGTCTAACTTTAAACAGTTCACTGATCTGGACTAAATGTCATATTTTTGTAGTAGTGGTTGTTTAGAGTTGGAAGCAATTTGGGTTATTCTATCCATTTGATAACAAATGACTGATTGTAACTATAGATGAACCCGTGACACAAGAGATTTGATGCCACTTATTGTATGAAAGTACTAATTTCTCTATCTCTAACATGTTAACGCAAACATAAACATTGTTAATATTCCATGTATATTCTTTGTTCTCAGCTGGGCAGGTCTATATTGCATGGTCTATATTATTGAGGTGTAGACTTTCAATGAACTTATAATATGATAAACGGACATGATGAATATATGGTGAATTGTGTTATGGTTGCGTTATAATAGCTGTATATATCATTATATGTCTATATTCAAATAAATAAAAATTTATGGACTATTATAAACTGACATGATGAAAGTATGTTTGTATGCATTTACCTCATATATACCTAACGTGTGAAAATTACGCCTTCCACACACAAAGCTGTGAAATAACCTAAACCACGTCCAATTATTTTATGATCAGCTGTCAAGTGATCGCAAATTGTAGGATATGAATTAATTGACTGGGCTGTGAAATCACTTAATTATTTATTTACAGTTTCAGAGCTTCGTTTCCTTCATATATCATGTGTGCACAATTAAAGTGTTTATTAATAAAAGAGTATGTGATTATGTAACATATAGTACTAGTATTGGCAATTCATTTCAACCATCACACACATGTACACGATCACATGTGCCGATGTGGACAACCAGTGAGCTTTTGTTTATCTGAGAAATACCTCCGGTCGCTGGAGGCCCCACTGGTTCAAAATTCAACATGACGCGGCAAGAGTAACGCCTCTCTATATTTAAGCTCTCTGCTTTAATCAGATTTTGTCTGCAACAAATATAGATCTAGATAGATCCTGCTTTGGCCTACTGCTTGGGTCATGTCAAGTAGGGGCGTGTCTACTTCAAATTGTTATGTTTTTTTTTAAATATCCTTTATCTAAAAAAACCCAGATCATATCAAATTTTTACACTAGCTTTCATTTACTTTCGGGAATGTGTTTATTTGTCCATACTTTTTCTGTTACTGCAGCCGAAAGCGGCGCAGAATGAACCAGTGCCATTAGGCGCCATGTTAACGAAGGGAGCTGTCCGTAACAATCTACCTCCGGCCGCTAGGACCCTGGCGCTCCATGAATTCAAAATGGCGCCCCATGTTAAAACGCGAAGTAACACATCTTATTATAAATAGCCTTGATCTCTAGTGAGAACCAAATAAACTTTAGCGCTCTTTTGCAGAAGTATTCCCATGAGGTGGTTTATATTTGTCATTTAATCGAATATAGGGGGCCTAAAGAAGTATAAACAATTAAATTAAATTTTGCAATGATATATAATTTAGCCAGGTTTTGATAATACAACTTGTGTTAAATGTTATAAGCTTTAAGTGCAACACACGTGCTGGGCGATAACGGAGTATATTTCAAATACTCGCCTATAAGATGAAAAACATGTCGAATATTTTAGATGTTTATAATCATTTAATATTTAGGCCAAGGTGTTATATCAACTAATGTATACTAAAGGAGCTAAAATAGTATAATATGTGTAAAGTGATTAATTGTAGAGATGTTTTGTACCTTTTTCATTGTAGTTTCACGTAAAGATGGGTCATACTGTAGACATGATATTCGGCAACAGAATAAATTATTAAACCCCAAGGTCGTTGTGCTTGCAATTGCCTTACAGTGAAACTCTAAGCCACAATAATGAGAAGCCAGTGATGTGCCCTGCCCCTGGTTGATGAAGTATGCAGATGTGGAGCTTACCGGTCTGATCAAGGTGCTGATTGTAAATCTGGATGTGCTGATTTGGTGAACTGTTTTGTTTGAGAAATAATAGACATAACTAACTTTAACTACAAGCATTTTAACCATAAAGTTTAAGGAATTATCTCTGATAAATTTGATCAGTATGGCTGCGGAGGCAACAGGTTGAAAGATTGAAACTGAAGCTAAGGAACACAAGATCCGATATACTGCCAAGACAGTAGATACTATCAAGATAGATGATACTGCAAAATAGAAATTGAAGGAATCGACGAAGAAGCATTGGAAGCTTTTTACGCACGAAGGCACAGAACTGTAAAGATTCCAGAAGAAAAGCGAGACTACTACTTAGAGGTCAAGTTAAAGAACCTCAAGAGTTCATCACATGCCTTGGATTAATTGATGAAAGCAATTCGAGGCCCACTGGAAGAGGAGGATGTAAAGATGGTGAAGACTCTGCATCAGAAGTGGGTGAAGAACTATGATGACTTTCTAGAGCCAGATGACCAGCATAGACTAATGATGAGGAAGAGGAAGCAAATTTTCGCAAGAAGTGGTATCGTGAAAGGGACTTGATATACTCCACATTCAAGGCTAAGTTAGAAGAATGGGTTTTGGAAAGGGAAGGGAGGAATTCTGCTTGCCAGTCTGGTGTCTTGATGATGATGATTGATGTTTTACGGCCAATTTTGTGCACATGGTAGGCTAAATTGGCCGAGCAACCTCCAAAGGTAATGAAGCGAAGTCAAAGACGAAACAACCTTCAGATATGCCCACGCCGAGATTCGAACACGGGTGGTAGTGTTCTGTGGTCCAAAGTCTGGTGTCTTAAGTTTTGTATCACCCTCCAATTTCGTAGAACTGACGAGATCTCAGAGAGTTAATTCTCAAGTCTGGTGTCTTGAGAATTAACTTTCTGAGATCTCTCGTCAGTTCTACGAAGTTGGAGGGTGATACAAAACTTGCAGAGCTGGTCATTAAACAGAGAACATTGAACTGAAAAATGAAGATTGAACAGGAAATGCTGAACCTCACAATGATGGAAGAACAGTTAAAAATTCAAACAGAGATTGACATAGAGGAAGCTAAAGTATAAGCTCAAAACGCTTAGCAGATCAAAAGGAACTTTCGCCATAAGGACCGAAGTCACTGAAGTGAATAAGACACTAGTGCAATAAAGAGTATCCATATTACAGGATTGGATGAGAAGTATGTTGTCAACCTTGAAGGGGTCGTACTACCACAAGTTGATGCTGAAATGGGCCTGATATTGGGTAACAATGCTCCTGATGTGTATAGTCCCATAGAAGTAGTAACCGGTCCGTTAGGAAGTCCACATATTACAAGAACACGTATCGGGTTGATTGCGTGGAACGTCATTAGATCTGAGAACAGTGTTAACAGTAGTATGTGCAATACACACCTAGTGAACCGAGCATCACCTACAGTGTCAGAGTTCGAGGAGGGCCGAAGATTGGAGAAATTGTATCAGAGGAGCATCGCTCTAGATAGGAATAGGAAGGATTATACACATTTCATGACTGTCCTGTTAGAGAAGAAATATGCACAGAGATTTCCAGCTGAAGAGGAGGATTGCCAAAGTGGTCGAACCTGGTACCTACATTACCATGGTGTGTACCATCCACAAAAGAAAAAAAAATTAGAGTGGTATTTGACTGCAGTGCAAGATACCAGGGTGTCTCACTCAATGATGTTCTCAACCAGGGAACGGACCTAGCAAACAGTCTAATAAGTGTTCTGGCCAACTTTCGTCAAGAGCTAGTCGCTATAAGTGGCGACATAGAAAAAATGTTTTATCAAGTCCAGGTAGAAGATGATGATCGTAATTGTATGAGATTCTGCTGGTGTGAAGATGGCAACATCAGCACTGATCCAATGATTTACTGTATGACTGTGCATATATTTGGTGCTGCATCTTCACTGAGTGTTGCAAATTTTGCACTGCAACAAGTTTTCCAAGATAATCGGTACAGCTTTGCCTTTCCTAACTCTCCGCTGAAGAACTTTTATGTTTATGACTACCTTTGCTCTGTTTTTACCATCGATGAAGCGGTCTCCAACATCCAGAATGTTTCTAGTATATGTCAGAAGGGAGGGTTCCAATTAACAGTAACAAACAGGCAGTCCTGGATAGAGTTTGTGTGATAGAGAGAGCGTCCTCTCACTCCATGTATGAGGGAGCTTTTGGAATCATGTGGGACGTTAATTCAGACAGCTTTCACTTTCAAATCAGGCCGTCTTTCAACACTAAAATTACACGAAGAAAGATCTTGTCTGAAGTGAGCAGTGTTTATGATCCACTAGGTCTGATTTCGCCATTTCTACTGCCGGCAAAGATCATCTTGCAAGACCTCTGCAGACGGAAATTCGACTGGGACACTATCATTCCTTGGCAGCTGTTAGCACAGTGGAACCGATGGGTAGAAAAGATCACGAGATTTGATTTCATTATTGCCAGGTGTCACAAGCCTTTACAATTTGGCTGCCTGAGGAATGTTCAGCTACATATGTTTTCCGACGCCAGTGAGAAGGGTTATGGTGTGGCAGCATTCATACGCCTAGAAGATGAAGCTGGAATGGTGCACTGCTCCCTAGTAATGGGCAAGTCTAGAGTTGCTCCCATAAAACAAGAAAGGATACCCAGATTCGAACTCGCGGCAGCCACAACTGCAGTTCGTCTGAATCATCAGATCCAGAAGATCCTAGAACCTGGATACACTATTAGTGAGGTACTGTATTGGACAGACAGTATGACAGTGATCCGGTACATCATCAACCAAAGTTCAAGGTACCAGACATTTGTAGCCAATCGTTTGGCAGTTATTCATGATGGTTCCAATGTTTCAGAGTGGCGTTATGTCAATAGCATGTCAAACCCGGCAGACCATGATTCACGGGGGATTGATCCAGACCAAAAAAAATGAATGGTTTACGGGGCCAGATTTTCTGTGGAGAGGTCGCTCACAATGGCCTCAGATGGAGCACATTTCTGGATCACTGTTATTGCATAAGCCGTGGGAATAAAAGTAATACAAAAGGAATATCTTTTCATTGGTAAGTATAAGGAACACATTTAAAATAACTGTCAAATCGTTGCTTTTTGGCGGGAAATTAAGCTTAACTATTGTTATTATATTTAGCCTATTCGACTACCCTCCTTCTGTCTCTGGCGTTTTGTCCCAACCATTGACCTGAAAGAAAACTAAACTAGGGACTTACATAAAACGACATTTACATATTTCATGGCATACAATAGGAGAGGAATAATACAGATTGTCTGCACACACAAAATATTATAATGTACACATCACAATAAATGTCCGTATTCATAGGTTCAAATCTCGAAGCCCAGCCGCTTCAACGTTGCTTTTTGCCACAACCGGAAGTCTGCGCTGTTTGGTCATGGCGGCCCATTCAAACACCACTGACTGCTCGGACTAGTTTTCTTTCAGGTCAATGGAACTAAAGAAATTTTAGCGCTCTTTTGCAGAAGCATTCCCATGAGGTGGTTTATATTTGTCATTTAATTGAATATAGATGGCCTAAAGAAGTATGAACAATTTAATTAAATTTACTCTATGTAATGATAGGTAATTTAGCCAGGTTTTGATAATACAACTTAATGTTAAATGTTCTAAGCTTTAAGTGCAACACACGTGCTGGGCGATAACGGAGTATATTTCGAATACTCGCCTATAAGATGTAAAACATGTAGAATGTTTTAGATGTTTATAATCATTTAATATTTAGGCCAAGGTGTTATATCAATTAATGTATATATAAATAGAAGTTATGTCTTGCAAATCAGAATGATACCTTGTTTTGTTTATTGTCAAATGACTAAAGGAGCTAAATAAGTCTAATATGTGTAAAGTTATTAATTGTAGAGATGTTTTGTACCTTTTGTCATTGTAGTTTCACGTAAAGATGGGTCATACTGTAGACATGATATTCGGCAACAGAATAAATTGTTAAAACCCAAGGTCGTTGTGCTTGCAACTGCCTTACATCTGAAGATATACCAACAATAAGAACATCCCAAATGATGAGATATATCTCCTGGACAGGTGTAAACAACCATCCCATCGATGATAATAATAGGATAATTGTAAATGACACGTTTATATGATGGACGACAAGTCGACAACAAAACAGTCTACAGTTGGTATCGTGGTCTACAATTAGGTTCAAACTTTGTTACTGGAGGATGAACAGATGACGAAGACTCGCAAATTACAAGAAAAATCTTAAAAAAACATTAATCCCAAGCAGTCACATAGCAATTACGATGATGAGGAATGTATAATAATTAGACAAATACGTTAGGACGCAAATCATTCACTTAAACTCAGTTATTAAGTCTCTAAATAAACCCCTAATATACACAAAATCTCAAAGGACTTAGCATTTACTTACATTCTGGTATCAAGTCCCACAACATATAACCTATAGGTTTAAATAACCTAAGTTTTAAGAGTTAATTCAGTTCGACTCCATAAGATATGTTGTAGTCGGACTCCTGTTCTGCTCTTTAAATATTCCCAGACAAGCCCCCCCCCCACACACACACAACTCTATGTTCAGTCATCCATGATACCCTAAGCCACCTTATGAAATAGATACTGGAACAACATCAAATATAAAGAAATGTAAAATATTATTTTAGGAGACATATATAGTGGCACTGGCTCTTTAAACATCCGTTGAGACCTCTACCTCCATACATTTAAATATACATACAACTATACATACACTATTTAATAACAACGATTTAATTAACTCCTGATAACAATTTATGACTAGGATGAAAAGTACCATTTCCAGGAGAACTTATATAAGACTTAAATGTAATAAATCAAGATAAGTGTGAAAAAGCGTATCATATTTATTCAATGTTTGATCGGTTATTGTGATAGAGCCTCCTCATCCCTTCTAGTTGTGTGATCAATTAAATTTGAACTAACCTGAGATATCAATACTAAGTACTGGTACTCTTTTACTTCTATAGTCAAAAATTTTGTAATTGGATATTTTCACAGGCAATATTTTCTCCAGGACATCTCCTGATTTGGTCAAATTTAAGAACATTTCCAGGACCTGGAAAATTAATATTATTTTCCAGGATTTCCAGCCCGTGTGGAAACCCTGTTTTTATCTAATATATTGAAGAGATTTCAGTGAGACTTACTATAAAAACCTTGATACATGTTTCATAATAAACAATCGCATTTCACGAAATCCCAAACAATGCAGAACATAATGACTAAAGTAATTTAATGTTACATTATGATATCATCCGACCAAGAACAATGTATATATTATATAGCCATCTACTATATGTGAAATCTCATACTGTCCAATAGACCTTTATTTAGAGCTTTTATTAACCTAATTACTCTGACTGAGGACCCAATTTCCGTACCTATATAAATGTGTGTGTTTGTGTGTGAATGCACTCATAACCAAAGACCCTAAATTCACCCATAAACGTTTTATTTTATTTTTACAAGGTGACAGCACAATAAACAATGTTATAAACATGCTCAACTGTTTAAGTTAGGTAAATACAGTAATCAACAAGACAGCCAAATTATACGTCAGCACTACCAGCAAATATTTAATGTCAACGCGGATTTGCAAACAATAGTTCAAACATGTGGCTGTGACAAGACGTGAATAAATCAAGAAGTGAATCTACCAACCAAAGACAAGTATAAAACATTCATAAATCACCGTATTATAATGGTTCTTATACCATAATAACACCTCAGAATACCGCCATTAACTTACAGAAATAATCGCTAACTTCTGAATATATAACTAAAAATATATAGTAGTTCCTACTGAATTGAGCCGAAATACATAAATATTCAAAATCAATCAGTTTATGCCCACAAGTTTATATATCATAGATTATTAAGCTCGTTTTGACTGACCTGAAGTCCGCAAACAAAGGATATTGCCATTTGTTATCTAAAAGTAGCATTTGTTAATAATTATTGCACATAATATATTATAAAGATCAGCTTCAGAGACAGATAGCCAAGTTAAATTGGCAAATGATTATGGTAATCGTATGTATAATGTAATAATCACTTGACACTTCATGAACACAAGATGTAAACAAAACCATTTAAATAAAAAGTACATTATGACGTAGTGAAGCTTATTTACAAATAAACCACTCACTCTTCCAACCTTATGTCGCACACTGATATACGAAACAAAATCAATTACATATTAAAACAAGTAATTAACAACAGCTCTTTATCACAATAATATACATACAGGAACGAAATGGAAAACCTCACACAGTTACTGTACAGTGCCATGTACGTGGCCTCCTCATTCAAGGCCTACATTTGATAAATACTTCAACAAACATTTAACATATCAAGACGACTAGTTTTTTTCGGGAATGTTTATAGTTATGATGTCTTGGATCATGTGAAGCACAAACATTAATATTATTGTGTAGTTAATAGTTAGATTGGTTATTCAGTTCAGTTAGGCTAACTCATTAATAGTGTTTACATTCAAAACTGATGTAGTAAACACATGAATAAATGAGTGTGACAATGATATCCAACCACTGACCCATTTACCAAATCATACACACACACATGCACATACGCATACACACACACATACACACAGATTTGTATGCTACCAATGAGGACAAATTACAAACAGTGTTTAACAAAACAAGGTTTTAATCCAAGTATAAAATAATCTCTCCCTCTTACCATCTTATCAAACTAAAATCAATTAATCTAATTTACAAATCAAAACGCCTCGACAGCGAACATCCTGGCATAATGACCGAGTTTATAGCTTAACTTAGTAATTTACGTAAACAAAGCAAAAAGACTAATATTAGTTCTAACAACTAGACCATTGGCATACTTATCAGAAATTACAGGTGGTTTAATTCATTCTGAAAACTGTACATAACTATTACCATTTTTGTACACATTAGCTGTACACATAACACAGGCACACTGAGAGAGAAGGTACTATACATTTTATGCCTTACGCTCAAGTCTAATTATAATATAATCCTAACCTGCTACAAATATCTCACAAAGCACACACACCATCACTGGCCAAAACCCGAAATAACCAAAGTTGGGATGAGGCTTATAAAGCGCCAGCAACATCGTCATCTTTCCGGCCAATAGCATCAGGATTTGAGAGTGGATCCAGATCGGCAAAGAGGCTGAACCATGCCGACATGTCGGATTTCTGGTCACCCTAAAAATAGAAAATTAATTAGTGCAACAGTACATTTTGGAGTTGATGCTAATGCTAGTTGATGCTAATGCCAGATTGTTCAAATTTACACCGTAGGGCAAAGTGAGCATTATTATTCCCTCCACCACATTAACTCTATTAGGAAGTCTTTAGAGCAAAGAATATAAAGATAAAATAAATAACTATTCACATCTTATCTAACATATACCTTTTTATTTTGCTTATTTTTGTTGTCACTTGTTGGTTGCGATGTTTGTTGTGACGTTGCTAGGCTGCTGGCTGTCATCATCTGTCCACCTGGTGGTAATCCACTAATACCCATACTAGGCTGATCCAGGGCTCCTCCTATCATCCCAGGCATAGACTGATGTGGCATCGTTTGACTAGACTTACCTGATAATTTGTAAAAAAATTCATTACTAATTTTAGACCATGATTTGATACGCATGTTGTAAAAGAATATGTTTACGTTTTAACTGATGTCTGGCGCAACTTGTGACCAAAAGTTGTAAAAATTCAAATCCATGAAAAGAATCCAAACATTCCTGAAGTTAAAGATACAATGAAGATGGTGATCTCGATCATTACAGTAATAGCTTTTTTAGAACACAATTTTGACAGAAAAAATTAATACAGGATTAAACAGAACAATGAGTACCTTGGTTCAGAGACAAGGTGTTCACTTGACGAGCCATGTCCAACAAGTTTGATGGCATGAAATCTGCTGTGTTTATCTGGTCCGCCTCTACAGGGGTAAGATTGGTGCTTGCAGACAGCGGGGTGTTACCGAACACGGCTTGCCATTCCATGGAGAAGTCATCCTCACCAGATGGCGCCGCATTCAGGATCTCGTTCAGCAGCGTCAAGTCATCTTTTTCTGTTTCGTCTTCTACATCATCTGACAACAAATCTTTAGGAACTAAAAAGAAAAGGTATAATTATAGAATAGATTATTATATGGTATCAACACATTACGAGTCAGTTAGCAAGTGAGTCAGTAGGGCTTGATGTCACATCACTCAGTGCTAAAATGTCTTTTAGTTTCACCTCTTTTCAGTTAGTCCTTCTTTCATCCATCATAACAATTATAAATGATGTATTTGGCTGTCAGAATTTAACCATCAGTGGCAATAAATAACTGAAATTTGATAAACTGAGCTGGCCTTTCATTGGACTGTACTTGATTTCTTGTTCATTCAATCCCTCACTCATTCACTCACTTTCCCTGTTCACTGATATTTCATGTACTGAACAAAACAATAAACACAAGTAAATTAGCCAACGTTTATAATCAACTAAACTGATTCTAAAGCTATATCTATCTGTAAAAAAGGCGCCATTAGTAAATTGAATTCATACTAACAATTAGTATGTGGTTTGTGTTAGCCATGTCATTGGTATTACTTGACCAATGGCTAAAATGTCTACTCTCAGAAAAGATTACACGATCAAATCAAAGATTTTTACTACTGGATGAAACATCTTTAAAAATCAAGACAACATTTTAAACAGGGTTCATACAAACCACTAACCATTAAATTGAAGGGTTTTCTTGGAATACAATGTATCATTTTTAGTGGTATATATTTTAGCTATGTATTTAATTTATCAGTTCATTTGTTTACAAGACCAGTTTATCATGTCATATCTTGTATCTAAAGGTAATCAACCAATGATTAAAGATTAATTACACAGCAAATCAAGGAGCTCAAAGCAAGCAAAAAACCCTACAATTTTCCAAAAATGTTAAACAGGATCTGAATCTAATTCACATGGAGGGGTCTGGGACCAACCTGACGTATCACATTTGTTTCATGCACAACATATTGAATGGGTGAGTGGAACGCATCGGACCAAAAAAACACTTTATGAATCATTACACTAACCAAACATGATGCAAGATTTTTTATACGCAATTGTGTATTTTTGTAATGGTATATATACACCCTTGCATGCATTGCATACTAGATCTAAATATAAATCTTTCTTCTGAATTGCTGTTTTAGAATAAAATTTAAATTTGAGGTATAATATAATACTAAACTGTTTGTGGTGTGACCAGCAAGCCACACAATCTGGAAACATGCTTTGCAGCTATGCTTTTCTTGTGGGCTGTACTTTTGATGTGACTATCCAAATTAAACCGGCCCCTGTTGCTGACATTTATCAACTGGATGCAAAATTTGCCAGGCGATTGTTGCCAATTGGAACAATTGGCACATCCATTCCTTGTATTCAGTGATTTGTAGCCATTCCTTCCTAAATTTGCACTTGCCCTTTGTTGCAGGCATACCCATAACATAGCAACGACACAATCTTTTTCCTCACTGTGTCTTTTCCTGCTATGTGAACAAATGACATTAAAATCAATTTACCACTGCTTGGACTATCACCTAGATTATCTAGTCACTGCACCACCTAGTGATATCCCATAAAATTGTGATTACAACCGAAAGGAAAACCAAAAATTACATGCCAAATTATATTATTACGTTTGATATATAAATTGACACAGGTTAATTATAAGAATCCAGCAACAACCACCTTTTCAAGGGTTTATGTCTGAAAATGAATGATATTCAAGAGTTTTTGAGTACCCTTGAACAAACTTTTCGGGATATGTGCAAACTCTGATTATTAATCTCATTTTATTTGTATATATTTCATTCATACATGTTGGTTAATGGCACACTTGTATTAACCCTTGTAACCAACCAAATGTTGAACAAAGTTTTAGTCTCTATTCTAGGACAGCGTGCTACCACCCATATTATGTGACCAGCCTGGTGATGCTCAGCACCATAACATGTGGCTAAATAGGACGTGACTGACAGTTAGATTGAGTACATCCATCAGCACCAATAAAGGTCATTTGGTGGCACCTTCTCTTGGTCATCTCTTTCTACACAAACCAAATCTTTATAATAATAATAAAAACATGGGACTTGGAGGGACACACACACACACACACACACACACACACACACACACACACACACACAAACTATTTTAAAGTCACTCTACCAGTCAACTATAAGAGAATGTTAGTTACAAGATGGTCCCTTAGCTAAGCTACAAGCCATTTACATTTTGCCAATAATAATATTGTGTTACAACAGCTACCATAACATTTAGGATAACACGCGTACGCACGTCCGCACACACACACACACACACAAAATCCGATTTCTCCTGGAAAGTCAAACTGTGATAAACTAAATTAATGCCATTTGCCAACATAACACAGTGTTTGTTTCAACCTGACTTGGCTTTATATCGTAATCACAGAGAATTAGTAATGTATTTTAGCTTCTGTATTGTCCTGGTTGATTAATACCGGTCATGGCTGAAGGGCTATTACTATGCTGCCTAATCAGAAATCACATTTCATTCAGTTTTCTGATTTACACAACAGCAATAGTCCGCACACTGGACAAAACCCAGTCTTTAGGAGTGTTTTGTGTCAGAAAGCGGAGGTCATTGCAGAGCTCAAAGTTAAAGGTAAGGGACTTTATGAAATCTACAATATATTGATATAATTCTTATTATTATATACATCACTAACTGTCATTTTTTAGCTATCCTGAACTTGATAGTGTAAACAAATGGAATGAAAATAATTCCCACAACAATATTAATGCAGACGACAACATCAAATAAATAAAAATAAGTTGTAAATCAGACGAGGATGATCATTGTTGAACAAATAACATAACTAATGACCTACAGTCATATGTAAATTTCTGTTCTAAATTGGATGATGATCTGGACACACACGGCTCTAACAACCTACGTCCAGTATCTTAACTTAAGTAAACCCAAGTCAAGTAAATGACCATGTCTAAAGTAATTTGTATTCATTTCAATTTAAAATGTAATACTTCTATCAGTTATTTGTTTCATGTTCTAAATTGATAAGATGTTATAAGTGATTCTACCAAATTCTAATTTACTCTTAAGCCAATTAAATGCCAAGCAAAGGTTGCCAGATTTGGATCCAAAAACTCCTGAAAAGTCTTCACTGCCAATCAATCGCATAACCAAAATATGACAACATTATCAAACAGGAAGCAACGCCTCGTTAGTACCTCTTTACACAGATGGTGTTAATACTATTATAGTATCAACACCAGAACTAACAGACTTTTATATTTTCTATGAAGATTTTATCGCTGAATTGATTTTTTACAAAATAATTGGGTAGAGGAGTGGGTGTTTTATTTGTCCTTAATGTTAATAATACTCGGGACACATAGCTGAGGAGTGATATCATAGAGAACCGTCATACAAACATAAGGAATCAGTCATATTACAATAATAACCTGGATATTTGCAGCAAAGTGGCTTAACCAGAGTACTATTGGGCTGCCCTTACTGTTTACTATGTTGACTGAGTTGATTTGAGTTTTTAATCTCAGCATTGTGTACACCTAGGACAATTATGGCTGAGGGTGACAACTCTCGCTCTATAGAAACATATTCCACAAACACAGGTATGAGTGGAATTGAACCCACAACCTGGAGTTTCTTGCACAATGCTCTAAATATTACGCCATCAGAGTGCCCTAGCTTTTACTACGTCTTTGAGAGTATAATACGCTGTTGGCAAAGACCATATGCCTCCGTATTGTAGTAATATTTTCATGCTTTGTAGTATATCCATTGTGTGGCGCGCGTGTGTGTGCGCGCGCGTGTGTGTGAGCTGTGTATTATAAGGCACAAGCACAGAAAATTTCGAACCATGAATTCAGACTCTGGACGTTTCTTCAGGCAACTAAATCCAGAATGTCGACTTTTCTTGCTGAGACATGTGAAATCATGTCATCATTGACTATTCTAATATCTAGTGTCGTGGTAAAGTGTATTATCACGTGATTATAATTGATATTATGTTAGAACACCCAAGGCATCAAACTATGGAGGTAGCATACAGTAAATGTTTATAATTTATTGTGAAAGTGATTCAGTAACAGTTTTGTTCAGACTCAATACTCATCATTGTCAATACACAATGGCAAGAAGCCTAAAGGAATAATTGATGACAACAGACTTCCAATTCTTACAGTGAACTAACAAACAACGGTGCATCAATGATAATCAATTATTTATACTGTTATCAAATATTTAAATAGGACTTCGTTGAAAAAAATCTATATCATCTATATTACACACTCTCTGATATAGATTAACAAATATCCCCATCAACGGTAAATTAATTATTTCATCCTATTATACCTGGTGTGTGTGTGCACATATGTGTGTGAGAGAGAGACTAACTGTGTGTATGTGAGACTGACTGCGTGTATGTGTTTGTGTGTGTGTGTCACGGTCTATACCCGTGTTAATAGATTACACCTGTCTAGATCCGTCCAAGCATGTTGATACACCATCAACACAAAATGTTTATCAACTTTACTTTGTAAAACTGATTAAATCAAGTATCAGTAATGATCGGCCACAATAATGGCTGGAGATTACAGCCTACGAGTTAACCTACTGGTTAATACCAGCACACAATAAACTCAAATATCAATCTATTGATCTATTGATCTTGGCAAGTTATTCCCCAGGCTAACGTTTGGTCAGTTCAGTGACTGGAGGCTTGTTTAATACACACAATGATGGATGATATTTGGATGTGTTTCATCGGCTAGGATTATATAGACGAGACGATCGTCATTAACATTAACAAACAAGTCTAACAGGTAAATAGCTGTTTCATTATCACACACACACACGCACACACACACACATACACACACAGTGTCATAGAGTCTACATCATGTCAGTTTATGTACCATTCCAGTGGTTAGGTAAACCACACAAGGTTCAGTGTAAGCACGGATTAACATTTAATCTAGTTGATTACCAGAATATTTGTCAAGTGGTACATACAGCCTTATAGTAGTAAACCAATACCTTACAGTACGGGCCTGAGAACGTATAATGCCAAACAACTTTTATAAAGGTGACCCCCCTCTGCGGACAGATTTTCTGATAATTTTCGTTGGAAATCCGCAGAGCCTGAGAGTATCAATATATAGCGTTAGCTAGATATCAATGAACTATGTAATCTATAACATATTTTTCATCACCACAGTCAAATCTACTTCACTACATCAGAAACTAATTATACTGCAGACTCAGGTAGGGAAGAGAGCATTGTTACCAATTACAAAGATTTCTGTATTAGAAATAGAAGTAGTTCTTGTTTGTTTGTTACATCTCTTTATCTACCTGTAGCTGATACATCCCGTTATGTGTCATACAAAGTCACCTAACATCTATCATCAATACTAACAAGATGAATGTTGACTCATTACAACAGTCCTTCACATAACTATTATCATTAACTTCAGCCCAATCTATTTAATGGAATCTCTATGATGATAAAAGTTGTCTGGTAAAACATCGACCTCATCGGAAATACTACATAATACAAATAACAGAGAAAATATTCAGAATGTTCCTATCCAAATCTGTTTTCCAAATCTCTTACAGTTTGATCTGATTAAAATAGATCGGAGTGGAACAGTCTACATCCTGTGGCCAACATGTCGGCACTACCTATATTAACGGAGATCATAATGACGGACTTCCTCAAATGTCCACTCTGTAGTACACCGTACGATGAACCAGTCATACTGCCATGCCTTCACTCGGCATGCATCAGCTGTATTAGGTCATATTTACTAACAGTGAAGGCGAAACATGACTCGAACACCAACCACAATGTTGACGAAAAACGGAACAAGATCCAGGATATCATTCTTTGTCCTGTCTGTAAGAGGAATGACATCGAAACATCAACGGCTGTCGATCTGGATACCCTTCAACCTAATTACTTCCTTGTGAGTAGATTTACTTTGATAGATTTTTATAACATTTTTACAATCGTATGTAATGTGTGACTGTGAATGCAATCTCAGTATGTAGGTGTTCAGATTTGAGTTCAAAACACAACAACCCATAAGGCTACGCATTCGGAAATGTTTAGGATGTCACTCTGATCATCACAAACTATTTCTCTACAGGTGAGTCTGGCAGATCTATCTAAATGTCGGAGTGATGAGATGAAACAATGTGATTACTGCGACTATGAACAGAAGATGACAGAAGCCAGCCATCGCTGTCTGGAATGCCAGGACAACCTTTGTGACACATGCGTCGAAGCTCACCGACGCACCAAACTAACACGTGCTCACAAACTAGCTCCTATCAGTGACATGCGACGAGGTAACTACGACAGCGACATCAGAGCATTTCAACTGATACCCTGTGACCTTCACAGAGATGAGGTAGTTCGGTATTTTTGTGGACGGTGCGAGAAGCTCATCTGTCGAGAGTGTAAGGTCTCAGGACACGAGAATCATCACTGCTCCGATCTTAAGTACATCTGCGACACATACAAAAACAAGGCCAGAACACTGATTGAAGGCATTAAACACAACGTGCCGAATATTGAAGCATTCCTCAAGTTCTTACAAGAGTACAGTGTGCAGGTCGAGTCAAAGCAGCTAGAGCTAGTACAAGGCATAACAAAACAGGCTGATATTCTACACCAGCTGATTGATGAGTACAAGAATCGTATGATCAACGAAGTAAACAAGGCTTGCTCATCAGAAAAGAAGTTGATCAATCGTAAGAAAACGAGCAGCGAATCTCTGTTGCAGACTTTACAGGGTGTGACAAATTATACTGATGTGATGCTAGATCATGGCAAAGCCGAAGAAATCCTATCTATCCGAGACATCATGATGGCGAGACTCACTGAACTAGCACACAGCCACATCGAGCCCCTTGCCACAAAACTGAACGTAAACTTCATGCCAGGAAACCCAACAGACACGAACCTCGAGATCATCTTTGGCCAGGTCAAAATCCACAACACACCACTGAATAAAGAACTCACTGATGAGACAGCTCACAAAAACGAAGCAATTACATTAACCAAATCACCAACATCCTATTTAACTGTTGAACTGATCAGTGCCTTTGAGTGCCGAGGTCTTTCAGATCCCAAAGACATTTGGCCAACAGGACTGTCCATTCTGAGTGATGACAGGATCGTCATAATGGATAGAGAGAATCGTCGGGTGAAGATGTTTGACAAAGATGGCCAATATATTAGAGAGTTTGGACAAGAGGAACTTGGGTGTCCGTATGATGTTGCCATCCTGAAGAATGGAAACATCGCTGTGACAGACTATGACCAGGAGGATGTCAAAATCTTCACACCAGATGGCAGCATCTTGGCAAAGCTCAAGGGTCCGATGCGATATCCACGTGGCATCACCGTGGATGGTAATGGACACATAATCATTGTTGATGCCCACAGCCATCGTCTTGTTGTTCATGAACAGACAAAGGGCAAGGTCGTGAAAATCATTGAGGGCAAAGATGAGGATAACAGCGACCTCTTCAATGACCCCTACTATGTGGCAACAAACAAAAAAGGATACATCATCATCACTGACTGGGTGGCACCAAATGTGAAGATTTTAACTCCTGATGGTCGTTATGTTAATAAGTATGGCAGTTATGGAATACGTAAAGACCAATGTTTACAGCCCTATGGGGTCTGTACTGACAACGAAGACTACATCTATGTAGCGGACAACCAGAACCACAGGATACATATGCTGAATCCTGATGGGAAATTCATCAGATTCATTGTCTCCCGGCAGCATGGTCTCTGGCATCCGATGGCATTAGCAATCAACTCACAAGGACATTTGGTGGTCACTGAGGCACTTGGCAAAGTGAAAACATTCCGTATTAAGTAACATATGACCAGATTAACATCAACACCTGAGTGTGAGTGTGGCTATTGTTTATAAATTTTGCACAGGTCAAACCTCGGGATATTTGGCTCAAGAACGACTTCTTAGGGAAATAATACGACAATGAGCACAGAAGAATGATGCTGTAACACATAATTATGTAAGATTAGTTCCACATCATTATAGTTCTATTATTAATAATAATGGACTGTGTATCTGAATGGCCCTTGCTGCTGTTGTTGTTATCACACACACACACACACAAACAAACACACATACATACATACACACACACACACACACCTTCTTTTATGACTTTTCCATGTAACCCAAGATAATAATAATTATCAATACAACAGTAATACAGAAAATGAAGTGTGCACTGAATATAACAATAATAACAAAACATTAATAATAATATTATTATTATTATTATTACACTATTCACTGTGTAGGCAAGTGATACTTATTTAAATGAGTATATATGAGTATATAGACCATTAAACATATTAAAGATGTATATGTAACATATTTGAACCATTAGCATGACACAAAAAGGAGAAATAGTGTACTGTGTACGCAAATCATGCTATCTCTCTCTCTGTGTGTTTTACCAGTTTACTACCAAATAATATCAAGAATGTGAGAAACAACTCACCCTTTGCATCTTTCTGAACACTATCTCTACCACCAGATGGCATCGTTATTTTGTTTGTTAGTTGCAGTTCAACATCCTGTTTACGTTTGATCTCCTCTAGGGCTCCATCATCATCGGTATAGTCAATAAATGGACCAAAATCAGATTTTGTTCCTTAAAAAATCATATAAACAAAACATTATATCTTTTACAAATAATAAACGGATGGGGACATCACTTATAAAAATTGTAACGATGTAAACTATTCTCAGAGAAGACACACTAATGTTATATGTACAATAATCTAAGTGACGTGTGACTGCCTCAATGGCAATGAAAAATATCATATACTCTACCTATTTCCTTGTCTATATCTTCCAAGAGATTATTTAGACTAGCTTTGTCTGATTCCATCTTTTCATCTCGAGTAGCATCAGCATCTCCAAGTTGTATCAGACTGAATTGTGATAAAATAACATGGATATAAATATTTAACGATCGCAGTAATTATTAATAATCGGTTGGCGCAGTTTATACCGAGCGAACAAAACTAATTTTTGCATACAACGGAAAATTGTCATTTTGGAGTACCGGTAATTGAAGTACACAATTTAAGTACAACTAGAATGCATTATGAATTTTCATAATATGACAAAAACTTTAATTAAAGGTTAATTGGTTACTATAACAGATAGATCCCGTGGAAAACATTACAAAACTGTCTACTTGATTAATCGCAAAACAAACCATGTTCGTTAAATATTTTTCGTTTAGATATCATCAGAAATGCCACAGGATATACCTTCTGTGAAACATTTATACTGACCAACAGCACAAAAGTATATACACAGAGGAGGAGATTGAACCAAAAACCTCTAGCAAAGGTGACATGCAACATACTAGCTTGGCTAAACAAATCAGAGGATCTACACTAAAGGAGGCAAGATGAAAGCTATCGGTATTTAAATATTAAAAATGTATCAGAGAGATTTGTTTACTAAGGATCAACTGGTAGGGTAAGTCAGTATAGTGTGCATGTGTGTGTGTACGTGCATATGCATGCATACCAGATTAATCTAGATTTTATCTTTTAAATAAATACTAATTAAATTACGCTGATCATAAGAGTGCTGCCATTATTATTCTTACTACATAAAAATCATGACACAAACATGAGTCATCTTCATATATGAATAAGTAAAAATATTGCCAGTGACTATACCTGTTTTCACCTTCCTACTTCCTTGTACAGAATATCATCAGTACAATGGCATTAAAATCGACTTCAAATTAGATTTAGGAACATAGCTTCATACATAATAAACACCAAAATTATGTTGGCATCGTTGGTGACGAGAGTTAATATTATATTAGTAATGCACCAGTGTGTGTTAGGATTGTAGCGAGTATCAATGAGGCATTACTCAAGTGGAACAAATTTGAGAAAATAGCAGGATTTTATAAGTAGGAAGTTTATTATTTTGAGTCAAGCAGAACTACTCTGACAGAAGTGGGTTCTTTGTTGTGAGAATAGCTTTATTTATGAAACACAAATTAATGAAATGAAACGACAATTTATTAATTTTATCTATAAGGCCATTGTTTTTTGAATACTTGTTTTACAAACCCACCAACCACAGCTGAAACTCATCACTGAGAAATAAAATTGACTTTTATTATTTTCCCA
The DNA here is from genome assembly GCA_025642065.1 of Paralvinella palmiformis. Lineage (NCBI taxonomy): Eukaryota > Metazoa > Annelida > Polychaeta > Terebellida > Alvinellidae > Paralvinella > Paralvinella palmiformis. Next base: position 122,738 of record JAODUP010000546.1, on the reverse strand, counting down.
CCCCATCTGTGGCTAACTGTAGTTTTTTTTCTTCAAATGGTTTATTTCAACATTCAAAATAATTTATTTTTTAATGTAAACAAACAGAATGTTGAAAAGGAAGATGCATGAAGCATTGCTTATACAATGCATCCCCCTTAACATAACATTAAAAATATTCTTGACAAATTTAAAAATAAAAAGATGTGGAAGTTTAGCAGTCGGAGTTTTTCCCCAGTAGCTACTAACCTAAAATAACATGATTAATTTAAGGGAGAAGTGGGGAGGTTCGACTACTTTACACTTCAATGGTTTTATCATAGTATAAGTGATACAGCAATCAGCAAGAAGTACTTTTCTACCAGTCCCTCAATGTTTAATGTTCCTAATAAGGCACTGATCACCTGATTTGTGACCTAATTCAATGTCATAAATCTTTTTGAAACAACGACAAATCGAAATACTATCTATAACCAGGTATAAGCACAATGGTTTTGTTTGCAGCATACAGGAAAAAAGCTTTTTGGTTGGTGTATGTTTGAAAAGTCCCCATCAACTCAAGTTTAGTCACTCAACAAGTCGCCAATTTTGTCTTCCTTAACCCGGGCACTAAACTGCCTCGTGGAGTGGAGCATTGTTAAGTGGCACAAACACACACGCCTGCAGTATCCACCCCTCTCACCTTCTGAGATATTTTTCTTGGGAAAGCCTGCCTGGATACTTGAATCGGATGGTTAAATCCAGAAGTTTATGTAAAATTCTGGATTCAACAGTCCGATTCACACCAATCGCTACATGGAATGATCTGTTTTGTTGCAAATAGCACATGTGGAATTACGTTCTTATGTTTAAATGTGTTCCATTTTTTGTCGGATTTGCATAACTGATATATGGAATATTGGCTGTAAGCTTATTAAAATACGCAGATCGATTTACAACAGTGCTAGCGTCGACCAATCAACGACCTCATAAGAATCCATTGGAAAGATGGTGACTCATGCCGGTGCTGACAGTGACATGTCTATTATTTACTTTTCACTGACGATTAACGACAAAAAGAAAATAATAAAGGCCGAAAAAACTATTGGAAAGATGGTCAAATCCCAACCAACGGAAGGAAATGTTATACAAAACACTGTCCTGTTTTTTTGACCGACCCTATGTTTTCAGTGAATTTGTTTTATTGTACCGACTGACCCTAATTTTTTGAAGGCAAATTTTCCGTAAAACAAATATTCAAAAAATAGTGGCTTTAAAGGTGTTGATAGGATGGCAATTTAAAATGGTTACGTGTTATTATGCTCTAAAATCACTCCATGCATCATATCATGTCTTTATTAGTTAAATGAATGCTCCCAAAAATAAAGCTAGTGTTAGCATTTACAGCATAAAGAAAACCGAAATAGAAATGGCAACAGAAATAGTAACTCTCTGTAATGTTCAGAGCAACTCAAAAACATAACATAATCATATATTTATCCTCACTTACGAAGTGGTTTCAGAATTTGTGGCTTGGTTAAGATTTGGCCTTGAAGCAAGCAGAACGCTTTGATTGGTGGACAGATTCTGATTGGTTGGCGTAGTTTCATTCCGAGTGATTAACAGAGGCGTATTCTGATTAGCCGAGGGAGTCTCGCCCTGATTGGCCGGCAGCAGCGAATCAAAGGGGTCAAAGCTACTGTCTCCGCCACAAGAATCTCCTATCTTATCCTTATTAATTGCAGCCTGTACAAAGTTCATCAAGTCGTCTTCTAACCGACTTGTCGTGTCACTGTTAGAGACTGACTGTGTATCAGACCGTCTCTGGCTGGTTTGGCATTTTGCACAAGGTCCAGAGACGGTCCCACCACTTGGAACTTCAGAGTTAGCGGATGGAGTTTTGGATGCTTGTGAATCCTCCAGTTTGATAGGGGCACTGTGAATAAGGAAGACATTCAAGGGAAATGGAAAACAAATAATGGATACCATTACAACTAAAATAAAATATACGGTGAAAACGTGTATGTCCAGGAATGTAAGAAACGGCTATATAATAAGTGTGTCCGAAAATCTGAATTTTTAAAACTTTACAAAAATGGTCTACTCTAGTCCACCTAGAATGCTGTACATACTACATCTATTATTTGATAATGTAAACTGCACTGTATTCTTCATTCCTGCACCAAATAAAAAAGTGACATACTTCTATCTATAATAAAATAACAACAGAAACCAAACAGAGTACAAGGTCAACAGGAACGACAGACCAAAGGCAAGATATTATAAAGTAATAATTGAACACATATAATTATAGGCTGTGCTGATTAAGCGACAGCCTGGGGATTCTCCCCCAAACAACAAAACCAAACCAACACATATAAAAATATCCCCATCTTATCGACAGTTAAACAACACAACAGAAATACCTCGGTTTTTCCATAAGATAAATAACAAGAAAGGATACACACATTCTCTATAGATATTCTATGTCAAACAATAACAACAACAACAACAACAACCAGTATCACTGTACATAAGCTGATGATTTGTTGAATGATTTACAAATTGCCGAATGATTTATAGATCAAATCCTGTTACTCTGTTCTGTTTTTCACTTTTTGAGAATAATTACGTTAATTGTTGTCTGTATCCAAGCAAAAGCATATCATATATATATATATATATATATATATATATATATATATATATATATATATATATATATATATATATATATATAATATAACTTCAAGGGAGATTTGGTATCAAACAGGCATACACCTCTCTTCTTGACAATGAAATATCAATATGTCATAATTGCAATTTTTATAATGTACAGATATGTCTGATGATGATGATGATGATGATGATGCTGAAACCACAAACAGGGAACATAAACATTGTCATGAGTGTTCTACGGCATTCATCAAGAAAAATAAAACATAAAATAATAAAACTGTACTCAAACTAGCAGACTTGCACCCTGTGTGCATCTGTTGAAAACTGTTTCCTTCTATCACGGAGTCATATATTGGCAATATGAAAACCATTTAGTTGAAATGAACTACCAATATTTGATTGTGCACATGATCACAAAGGTCATCACCCTGCTCTATATAACTAATAATGAACAGTGAGATGTTGATTCGGAAGTAGCTCAAAACAGATTCATTCACCTATCTGATTTATCCACATTGCTATTCAGTGCCAATTAATGTGCACCAGAATGTGATTCAATAGAGATAACTAGAGTGTCTTCATCATAAACATCTCGAATAGATCATCTGCCACATCAGATCGAATCGATGAGCAACACACAACACCTTCACAATGAAACAAAATACAAGCTTTACCAAACTCCATAAACTTCCTCAACCAAATTGTAGATCACAACATACCAGCTAACAATGATGTCAGAATAAAGAGACACATGATTGTTGATAAAGAATAGAATACAGCCACCTTAATGAGCTGGAAATCCCCACAGATATGGATAACTCAACAACTTCTTTAACCTATACTGATATCAAACTGATCAACCATAATAACATATACAGGGGTGTATACCACCAATAGTAGTAGTCCTGGGTATGTGAATGTTGGTGAGCTAAGCTAGGCTATATCACATTCACCACAAATGTGTACCTATTCTGAGGTTTAATAGGTTCAGCAATATTCTGTGGTGGCACATCAAGGTCGAGTAACTGGTTGGAGATATTACTGGCTTCTGTCCGGTCTTTCTTTCGTTCATCTGCATCATCATCATCATCATAAGCTCCACCTTCTCCATCTGCTTCATATTCTTCTTCGGAGTCGTCCTCTTCATGTTTCATGCTATTTTATTTAATTCCCATAAAGTTGAGGTTTCGGATAAAAACATGATTGAACTCAACCATGCACGCATGCACACACACACGCACACGCACACACACCAGACACACAATTTACATATTTGGATATTGCCAGAAAAAAGGATGAATTGTGTCCATATGTTGTTTATAAAGCCTGTCATATAAATAAACTAAATAATGATTATCAAATTATTTACATTATTTCAGGCACACTTCCTCATTTGAAAAGTTTACAGGAAAAATACACATCCATACCTTCCATATATATATATAAATATATATATATATATATTAGAGGATACTACAGGATAAATTTATTATAGGTAATTTATTTATGTAATGCACAACACACCGATATGAAAATAAATAAATAAAAGGCTATCTCGTGACAATAACAGCAAAAACAAGAAGGTTTATCGTTTATCTCCAGTTAACCCCCTAGTCACAATAATGTAAATCAATTAAAACGATTAAACAGAACTAAACATTTTCACATGTAGAACATTAATATATGTGTTATCAAGACACTACCTTGTGCTGATTGGGGAAACACAATCACAACAGCTATATGACAACAATGAATAATATTATCTAGCCTACAGTGCTGCACTCTAGTGATTGCTTTATTAACTCACCCATCTCTATCAACTGACTGACTGAGATCACGTTCAGCTTCCTCTTTTGTACCTGTCTCTTCTGCTAGTTTCTTAGTTGGTTCAGCTAATTCCTAATTGAATATTGAAAAAAAAGAGCAACTTTAAAATATATATTTCATCGTGTGAAATGTGTCATTTTATACATGTTACAACAGCCTGTCCGATATGTATCTGAATGACACTGTACCAATATCCCTGTAACTTTGAGGATTATAATCAGGTTTTCCTTCTGCAATGTAATATAACATTTCTAGGGAATGAGTTACCTCATAACATTCTACTTACAGTATTTTGTAAGTAATCTTTTTTTTAATCTTCTCATATTTATTAAATTTTGAAATCTAACACTAGAAGGCCTTAGAAAAATGGAATAATGATATATATATATATATATATATATATATATATAGTATTATTATTCCATTTTTACTCCATATTTCTATAAGCAGCCAAATTACATCTACAACTGTACTATGTCTCAGTAAGATATATTATTACCTTCAATATAACCATATTGATTCAGTAGATATTCTTTTTATAATATAAGATGAGTGTCATTTCTTGTTTAATATTCAAACTACCATGACATTTTGTAAGCAATTATATATATATATTTATTAATATGATATCAGTGAATTTGGCTCATATGCACACCAGTATTGGCTCAAAGTTACAAATTGGCTCATGCTCCATGAGTCAACTTCATATTTGTATGACAGCTTGTTTAAATATACACATTTAAAATTCTGAATTTAAATTATGCAACATTAGTATGACTTGACGCTGGGTCTCTCTCAAACCTATTTATCTGATCTTTATTGAGTATATTATGGATCTGTTTCATTTTCCATATATATTCCTTTCAACTATATTGGCTCGTGTGAAACTTCCATTTTCATATTATTTTAAAATATATGTTTTCTCCAAATTTTGGTGAGGTGTTATGCTTGACAATAGGAAACTATTACTGGCATAATGGTCGTCTTTAAATGTCTAACTAAAAATACTACATTTGATGATATACAGGTCACCATCAAATTGCCATGATAAGATATTTCTAAAACCTGGGTCTAGGTCGGTGGGTGAGATTGAGTCATTAAAATAAGAACAAGCAGCCAATAAGAATGCCACTTTTACAAATGCTTTTGCTTCAGAGCTAGTAGTGGCTTTCAGGCAAAGTCCTTATTTTGTGCCAATATAGTTCATTCATGGTTTGACTCACAAAAATATATGTTTTTCATAATTTTGTGAATAATAAATATAATTTTCATTTAAAGACTAATTACATATTTTGTCAACCAAATAAATACATTTAATGTATTTTTGTAATACATTATTAACAAAAGAGCCAAAATGGTTGATTTCTTAAGTATATATATATATATATATATATATATATATATATGTGTGTGTTTAAGCAGATTGGTCTTTGCTGTTCAAATATCATAAAATTATTTTAGTAAATGCCACCGTAATAATATTAGACAGTCAGATACTACTGCAGGTATCAATTTCTTGGTTTAAGTCATATGGTGATTGCGTTTTACTTTTGCAGTCCCTCATTTTATTAAAGAGGTTGCTGGTGAATATTAGAAGTATGTCATCTCTTGAAAAATTTAAATATGTTCTAAAATTGCTTTCACTAAAAAATAATGTTAAAATATCTTGTTAGCTTTTAGATAATTATTATTTGAGGTATCACTGTACAGTGTATTTGAATGGCTACTGCTAGTAAAGGTGTTTTATCAAAAATACCATATCATTATTATTTAATAATTAAAACACAGACAGCAAATTAATATTCAAAATATAGAGAGCAATTTAATAATTACTCTTCAAGATATATATAAAGACTAGAAATGGTGTATGAAATCTGAAGTAAAATTTAATATTATTATACAAGAAAATTAGTGTCAAAAAATGGTATAAATATAACTAATACTTTTTGTTTTACATATACATAAAAACACATTCATATATATATATATATATATATATATGTTAGGTAGACTTATACCATTCGTTCTTCATTTTGCAGTCCCATTTGGGTGATGGCAAGCAACCATTATAATCAGTTTCCTTACGTTATGTGCATATTTCTAGTAATTCTTTGTAATTTCTTGATCGTTTTCATCCATATTGTATTTTAGATTGTAAATATTGTGACAATTATACACAATATTTGGGTATAAGTTCACACAAGCTGATCTATCACCTCCAAATGGTTTTTAATGTGGTCACAGGTACATGTACCTGAACCTATAGCCACAATCAAATATTTTATGTTCTAACTGTAAGTATTACAAAAATAATATACTTGTACAAATGTTTGACTGAAATAAAACTACTACAATAGGCCCAGTTATAATGCTGTTGTTGGGATCCATAACCTGTTGACCGTGTTTTAGGTGGACTGCAAAATGAGACAGAGCACTCTCAGAGTGGATGATATTAGGTTGTGCACCATCCTTGAAGATTACATATAACTGTTTATTTCATAAATGTTCCCAGTAATTGTTTAATCATTTGCTGACTTAAACACAGATATTACCTCGTTGTTTGTGTAAAATAAAATATCTCTGGGAGATTTCATGCCATTTCATGTAAAAACGCTCTGTCGTGAATTCACGGACATGATATAATGAGGGCCTACTGTACTAATACTACACAGAAACAATTGCCAGCAAACTTTTAAATGGCTCAGCACAATACTACTGACAAGTGTCTCTTCTGAGAAACAATCCACTAATCCCAGGTAACACTGGGATTTGAGTCCTAACTGAGAGGTTTCAAATGCATCGCTATAACCACTGCGCTACTAAAGCACTCACAAAATACACCCTTTTATAAACACAAAAAGACGGATGTTATTGGAAATTATAAAAAAAATTAATACATAGACATATACCAAACCCACAGAGATCTACTTCTATTCATCCAATATTTATACTCCCAGTCAAACAGTGGTTGGATGGGCTTCCAACTAAATTTGTTTTAAATATTTACCATAAATTCTTGATACATTAATGAGTACTGTATGAAATCAAGAAATAAGCCAGTCGCCTAAGCCAAAACTTTATTATTAAAATCTTTGTCTTCTGCACAGAACACTTCCTCAGCAAAATTCCATTAGAGAAATAATCCAAGCTGCTAATTGTGAGAATATTACACACTTATTTGTACACCACTGATTACACATACCTTTAACATGTTGAACTCATAATATTGATAGCCTTTGAAGCTTTCTGCCACAGCCGACATAGTTCGAGATGTCTTCTCCCAAAAGTGTAACAACGTTGACTGATAGTTAGCTAATACGTGGCTATACATGTTACAGCGACTGGCTGCTAAAAGGTCTATCTTCTGCATCGTGTCTAATTTCAATTTGTCAAACTTGGCTTTTGTTTTTTTCACTTGTGCCTGTACCTGAAAACATACAAAACAGCTGTTAATACTGTAGTTATATATTATTAAAAGCCATGCTTCACTTAGATTTTAAAGCAAGCACACACACATTTGCTTTAATTTACATAGCTTATTAACATTATTGTTAATAGTAGTATAATACATGTTTATATGATACTAACTCATCAGAAAAGGAAAGACTTCAACTAATCTAACATAGAATGTCGGTTTGTTAAGTTGTTTGATACATGTACATGGCTGAAGCCTGCAATTCTATAATAATTCAGCTACCACAGGAGAATAGAACTCGTGTGACTGGTTATTAATCACAACATACCACCATCACTCACTTCTGAATCATGAATGAAATTTTGGTGTCTAGACTTAGTGCAGTGATTATGTAATATAAATATTCTAAAACTAAATGATAATAAAACAAATATTTTATATTTGGCATCACCACATTGTGTTAAATCCCTAAAGACACCACCATTACAGATGGGTGCATCTTCGATTACCCCTAATGTGTCAGTAAAAAATCTAGGGGTTATTTTTGGCCAATGTATTAACATGCATGAACATGTCACATCAGTATGCCGAGCTGCCTACTACCATCTTAAGAACATCCACTGTTTAAAAGCATTCTTGACACAAGCACTTGTAACTGTAGTTCATGCCTTTGTTACATCTCGTATAGACTATTGTAACTCCCTGTTATATGGTATATCTGATTATAACATTAATCACCTTCAGCGAATTCAGAATAGTGCAGCTCGCATTGTAACAAATACTAGAAAATATGATCATATCACCCCAATTCTTCAAAAACTACATTGGCTACCTGTAGTATCCATTTCAAGATTTTGTTAATAACTTATAAATCTATTAATGATATGGCGCCAGAATACCTGTGTGAACTGGTGTCCATTAGAAAGTGATCCTGAAAACTCAGGTCATCCAGTCAGATACTATTGCAGGTGCCAGTGTCTCGGCTCAAGTCATATGGTGATTGTGCATTTAGTGATGCAGCCCCCACTTTGTGGAATAGGTTGCCGGCAAATATTAGAAATGCATCGTCTCTTCAAAATTTTAAATCTCTTCTAAAAACATACCTATTTAAGGTCGTTTTCACAGATAAATAATTATTATCTTTTAAATCATTACAGGGTTTTTACAGATATATTATTTGGGGTATTATTATATTACATATTATTTGTACAGCACCTTTGAATGGCTCCAGCTAGTAAGGGCGCTTTATTAAATATACATTATTGTTATTATTATTATAAAATAGTCAGAGCAATCACACAGCAGTAGAACAAAAAAGATGAAGCTGAATTAACCTGCGTACCAGAGTGTTTTAATCCTCAATAAGATCATTACTATCCAACTCTAACCGACTAAAAAACATCTAATGACCATCTCACAAATATGTTAACAGAGATGTTAAAAGTTTCACAGGATTGAAAAAATCCAATTCCCTGTATTTTCCTTGAATTTTCTGTCTTATTTAAGAAATTTCCCTGTGTATTATGTGCAAAATTTGCATGTTGGATGAACTTGTTTTAGTAACGTGACCTCTATCCACCCTAATGCTATAAATTTGGAACGAAGGCATACAAATTTCCTATCTTTTCCCTGTATTTTTCCAAATATTAAAATTCCCTGTGTGTTCCCTGTATTTTCCAAATTTTTTAATTCCCTGTGTTTTCCCTGAAAGATCGACTGTACTGTCCCAAATGATATCAGTATCCCCATTACATGTTTGTTTTATCAATAACTTAGTTAAGAAAATACCATAAACGAATAAGCAGCACAAAGTGCTCCTGACAACATGGTCATCTATGGTTAATAATATGTGATGTAACATCAACTTGAGAAGAGTAATGTAAATAAAGCTGAAACTTTTGTATTAGACTGTGGTCATGTTTACTTTTTTTTGCTGTAGAAGAGTATAAAATAACTGAGATAGAGAAATGTTTATATTGGATCAGAGCAATAAACAATGATATCATTTACTTCCAGCAGTCATCAATTTAGTCTTACACATTAAAGCCAATTAGTCACAACTGGTGAAAAGTTGTCTTGACCAGGCACAATAAGAAATCATTTGAGATCTTATTGGCTAAAATCTATGGAAATATGATAAATTACTGATGATGAATGTGATTTAAGTACAAAAATGACATATGGTCTAAAAATGCTATTTAAAAGTGGGTCAACATGCTGTACTAAAATTGAATTACACGCAAACCAAAAAAACTAATAATTCAGTGAATGTGGCCAAATTGTACACGTTTTTAGATTCAGACTCACCGAATCTTATTTATCTGAATTTCATTTATACCACTTAACATTAATAATTCATGCCACCAATTAGAACAATTTCATGAAGCATGAGAATGTACCCATAACTGATGTATTTACTGAAAAGCTGGGTAAATATCATGCAAAATCACGTATCATATATTCTGAGGTATAAGCCCAGGGGCCCAACTAGTTCAATTGTCGGTAATATGGTACTGGAGATTTACACCCCAGAAAGACCCCAATTTGTTCCCGGTGATCAAACTTTCTAATAGCAAACCAAAACACTCAGATATGACATGTATATAAGACGATCCCCTTCTTGAAGATCTTACTTTGAAGTTCTTAATGATGAACACAATAAAGAAATAGATAACAGCTTTTATCAGCTCTGTATTTATTAATTCTCAAGATGTGAATTCTCGAAAAATGAAACACAGAAGCTGAAAGTGTGTACTGAAAGATACAAAATAGACTCTTCCATTCCTACTTACTGTTTTGGTTTATGAGTAAAAATCTCGTGTTGTCTAGCTTTTTATTTTTTATGAAACAAAACTTGTAGAGAAGGGTCTGGGCTTATATCCCAGTATAGGTCCAATTAACTCATCTGTTCAATTATGGGAGTGGGCTGATACCCCAGTATGGGCCTATACCCCACAATATATGGTATATTTCTTTCTAAATACCAGAATTACAAATACAAACACTTGACATTTTGCTTCATAGCTAGTGTGCAGAATCATTCTATCAAATATCATATATGTGTCATCGATCAAATAAATCAGGTATGTAGATGGTAATATTTAGCAAATGTAAACAGCATGGAAACATATCCAGGATAAAATTACAAACCTTTCTGAACTTTTCTAGCTGTTTATAAGTATCCGGATCCAACTCTTCGGACACATCTTTCATCCACAAGAGAGCGCCTCTATACTCAGTCCTTGCCTGTTCCATTCGGTTGATTGTAACCAAGGTATCCGAGATGGCTCTATATCGGAATGTCTCCACTTCTTGATAAAGACGAACAAGTGGCACTCGTAAAGCTAGCCTGTCATAATCAATAAAAGAAGACAATATTACAATATTAAGCCATCTTATCAAGGTTAAGAAATCAAAGGGGGGGCACTCCAAATAGATCGTGTTAAATGCATAAATTTGAATAAATTTTGCTGTTTTGTTGTCCATATGTAGAAATGATAATATAGCCCATATTCAAAAGTGGGCATTTCCACACCATATAGCATTATTCACCTGTGCCATGTACTTATTGTATGTGCAAGTGTGTGTGTGTATGTATGTGTATTCTGTGTTTGTGTAGAGTGTACCCACTATGTTTAGTGACTGAGACTAACTCATCTGTAACCATTGATATGGGGGGCTGCACAAATGATGGACCCAATACCCTGAAGGTGGTCGATGATCTCGGGGGGGGGGGGGTCTGCCCCTCTCTCAGTACTACAGAGATAGTCACACCACCATTTAACACGATAAGTTACGAGAAAAAAAACACCTCACAATATTGTGAGCTAAACAATTAATCAACAAGCTATCCTGTATTTAGTAATATCATGACAATTTTTAGCTGAATCTTGAAGCTGATATGAATACTTCAAATATTGTGCATTCTATCAATTATGTCAATTATATGGGTTTAGTATATAATAAGTAATAAATCCAAGGCAAAAATTATTTATGAGAAATGTTAATCAGGAATTTGGCCATGATTATTTACACTTACACCATAAAATATCTGTTCTAAAACATTTACATAAAACATAATTGCTGAATAACTGTCATTAACAAATCAGGAAGGGCAGCCTCTATACATACAGTTCAGTTATTGATTGTTTATTAAATAAGACAATGAAAACAAGTTAAAGAATAAGAAAACCTATTTTAAACCATAAGTTCTCAAACCGAACAAAAGTGTATGTAAGATATTAAACTTCTCTCATGATTCAATACAGAATTTAATAACAATTAAATCTCAAGTATTACTGGTAAAATGGTAAAATCCTGGCTCTGTTTAATGATTACCTTTGTTGGCTAGAAAAGCTTTGAGCTTTACCAACAGCACCCATCATCTTGCCAGCACGAGTTTTATCATATGAGCTCTCACTCTTCAGAAACCTTCCCATGGCATTCTCTTCTTGTGAGAGTGCTGAATAATAAATACGGTGAGACATTATAGATATGTAATTATATATCCAGCTATGGTGTAGTTTAGTTACAGGTAAAAAGTTCTCTGGCTTGATAGAGATATTAATTGTACCAAGATAAAATAAGGATTTTAATTAAATCTGGGTCATTGCGATTTCAAAAATCCTGTTGACATTTATTTTTTAAATATTTTCCTTTTGGGTAATGTTTTACTAGAGACTGCTGTGACCATATCATTTATATGTTATTTACAAATACTACCCAATTATTAAAACTTATTTTGGGAAGAAAATACTGTTAGTATGAGCAATTTTGCTGATTATTAACAAAATAAATCCACCAGTAAAAATTGTATACAGTGTTGATACATTTTTGTTAGTCTAGCATATACATATGCTAGACTAACAAAAATGTATCAACACTGTATACAATTTTTACTGGTGGATTTATTTTGGGTGAAACTGACTAACTGACAAAAAGTGAGCTGTTAAAGACTGGAAGATAAAAATGGTTTTAAACAGTATGAGATGGGAAGAGCTTTTTATTTACAGGGTAAGTAATGAAAACAAAACACACCCGACTATTTAAACCTGACTTTCTCATAAAAGACAGACTAATAATAGTGAAAACAATGGTGTATATTTTGATATTCATAGTTTATGGGGTATATAAAATAGTCCACATTTGTATATGTTGACTTTTTGTAGGGTGCAGGTTTTACTGCCCAGTTAAACACACACACACACACACACACACACACACACACATATATATATATATATATATATATTCATACACATACAGTTCAAATTCTGTGTATAAGATGAAGCTGAGAATTAATCTGAGGCTCGTTAGGCACCAAACTTTAGCTTGTACACAATGATTTATGTTATTTGGTACATTTTTAAACATAATCTTCCATTAAAAGGATAATTAGAAATGTGTCATCTCTTGACAATTTTTAATCTCTTCTTAAAACACACATGTTCAAGATTGCTTTCACAGGTAAATAATGATTGTTGTTCAAATCTCTTATTGTGTTTTTACAGACATGTTATTTTGGGTGTCACTGTACAGGCAGGCTTCTGCTAAAAAGGGCACGTTATTAAATACACATTATTATTATAAATACAAATATTAAGTTGATTTTAATGCAAAATCTGGAGGTTTACAACACAATGGTCTATCTAGTGTGCTACAAGAACATTTATATCTCTAATAAACCTACCACATAGTCTGTCTTGATATTTTTCAATGGCTCTCAGCAGATCCATGGATGATTTCTGTATTGCTTTAAAAACCTGAAATAAACAAACAAACAAAAATTATATATCAAATGTCAGCCAGTCTTAGATCAAGCGCTTCATTAGGCTAGACTAGAGGCAATCACATTTGAATTGGAAGGGAATGATCAATTCCAGAGCTGGAAACAAACTCTAAAATCAGCTGTAATTGATGAAAAGCTTAAAAAATATTTCAATTACTTTCAAATCACTGGCATAAAAATCACTTTTGATGACAACAATTGTTCAAACTGATAAAAGCATTCTTATTGATATGTTTTTTTTTTCTTCTTCTAACTTCTATATCAGTATATGCTTAATAACATTTGCCAATATGCTTATAAAGTATAATTCACAAAGAAATAAAGGGAGACAGGAGTGTTTCACATATCTTGTAAATATTACAAAACTATTAACAATCAAATATATTTAATCGGACAGAACAACACGTTTTATTTTCAATCCCTATTCATTTTATGGATGGAAGCATCTACCAAATTTTTTAATTTCATCCACACGAGACCCATGTATCTTTAGACAGAGGCTGTGACCCAGACATCCACAATACCATGATTTAATTAAATAATTAACTTGTATCGCTAACATAATTATATTAAGTAAAAATGTTCTGAGCAATTCTTCACAAAATAAAATATGGCAATTATTCTCAAAAGCTGTACCTCTAGTTTAGAATCGAGTACAGAATCTGAGGCTACAATGTGTACATCTTCTTTTTTTCCGAGTTTTTTCATCACAGCCTGTTTTGTTGTATAATAGGTTTCCTTCATTCTGTGTAACGTCGACTGTTCATTGTGTGCCATATAGCGGTCAAATGACCCACTGTTATATGTGTGATGATACCTGTAATAATAAATTGATAGTGTTGAGAATTTCACACACACACACACACACTTACTGATGTCTCAGCATAAAAAGTTGTTTCTCTGGATTCCCAATCCTGATGAATTACCCAGATGCTATATTCATGGTTTGTTATTATCTATGCTCATGCATTTAAAGAGACTGTGTAAACATACATCCACACAAGTAACCTCCTGATATAGCATTAACAATTAATATAGCGTCACTCAACATCATGGAAAATGAGGTTTATAATATACTAATAACAACAACATCATCTATGTGTTATCATTCTCTACTGCATGGTTCACGTGTTTCATGATATTTATCCTTTTATTAATCAGACTAGTTAATGATTTATTGGTTCAAAATAATTGTTTTTAAAGTATGATTTTTGAATGAATGATATGGGATGTTAAATAGATGAATTTTTTCATGTCAGTTTATCAAGCTTTCCGTGGTGACAAGATTAAAACATCTGGTGTTTATATTCTGCATTAAGATTTTATTGTGTCTGCAGTCAAGAAATATTTTTTATCTTCATAATTTTCTTACGCCTTTTTAATTAAATCAGCACATGTCATCTAACATTGATATATTAGCTGTTTGGTTCTCGGTAGATATGGCACGAGGAGAAATAAAATTTGCCAAAAAGCCCTCATAATGTAAACCATCTTTTGGCTGAAACGAATGTGATAATAGATATTACAACAGTGGAAAATTAACATTGGTTATATCAATAGCCAATGGTAAGATTCTGTACGTCAGACATAGAACTGTCTAAAAATGGGGGAAGATAGATAAACTTATAAAATGATAATGGATTCACACGTCAGGGCTTGACATTAACGTTTCTCGTCACTTGTCATGTCGGACAAGTCACACTTAATTTTTACTTGTCTGGATAAACAAATCACTTGTCTGAAATTTTGAGTTTGTTTTGTATTGGTAGATGCACGTTGTGATAATTGCGGTTATTGACATTGAAGATACGACTTGACACAGCAGACAACCAAACATGTGGTTTTACTTGTCCGATTACGTAGTTTGGTTGTCCTGGACAGGTGGACAACCGTTAATGTTGAGGCCTGCACGTCTAAATGAATACAGCGACAGAGATGTACATTCCATTTAGTCTGCACCAAAGTGATGTACTTATTACACACTGATATCATCTACCGGTGTAAAATTATAATTGTCAACGACTTATTCGTACAAGTTTTGAACAGGAAATGACAGCTCCCAACAGGGAACTGTATTGGATTAAATATTCACTATATTTTGAATGCACAAAACGTAGCGTATGGCGAAGGCCTAGCGCAAACGAAAATACTCCCGGATCTCTGCTACCACTGTGCCTGTGTTTACACATGAGAGTGCTGGAGTATTGTCTGTGAAACCAAACACTCATTTCTTGTCACAGCAGCCCACAGAAATATTCTTAGGACAATCTGAGACTACTTGAGTCGGAATAAAACATGTCTTCTAAAAGAGAAATGTTCTTTAAACCACCAGTTTCACCAAAAACATAACAATAAGTTCTGTAAAAACCGGAAAACTCTCATCCCTGATTTTAAATGGGGAGAAGGGGGTTAGATCAAATGAGAATGTTGTTAGCAACACTGTGAACACATAAAACATTACCAACCAGTACTAATAATAATATTATTATTACATAAATGTTCTTAGAGTACTGAGTAGTAATGCTTAATTTGGCATAAAATAAAGTTACTATACTAATCTTTTGTGTATCCAACTGTGTACTCGTCAAATTAAGAAACATCTCACAAAATTAGTAGGATTTTAGTGTTTTAATCACTACATTGATCAAGGTGTGTGTGTGTGTATGGTTTTATATGTATTATTTATTTATTAGATTAATCATATATTGATCAGGAGAATGTCTACAGTTTAAACATTCTGATTCTGAATTAGTGAGTTAGTGAGTGACTAGATTGCAGACACGGGGAAAATAAATTCTGGAATTGATGGGCAATTCCAATTCTAAAATTGGAATTGCTTATTTAAAAAAAGGAATTGGAATTGATAAATTTGGAAATGGAATTTGCTACAAAACAATTAAATCCACAAATTAATTTACCACTTCATTTTTTAATTCAGAAATATTTCTTCCATGACAATCCCAGTTAGAATATAAACTACTCGCAGTAGGTACTCAGGAGTACCTATACTCATGGTAAAAAGTAGTATGTAAAAAACAGAATTGGATTTAATACATTTGGAATTGATAATTTTGATGTGAAATTGGACCAAATGGAATTGACAAAATGGAACTGATCCCATCTTTGGTAGATTGTTTAGCATCAGTATTGGTCATAATTAGGCTACATGATCAATGGGTGGCTAATTATGAAACCTGTGCTTCTCAATTCCTCCCTTTCAGCATTGAACTAGTTTAAGTTCATCAACAGCTATAACTATCCAGCTAAGTAAATACATAATACTTTAAAAAATATTAAATCAAGTAATAACCAACATGCAAACACAACCAAGTAAGGCCGGTCTTAAAAATAATCTTGTTGGGGGTTACCCGACCGTATGACTCCAAAACCCCCGTATGGCTGTATGGAATTGGGAAGAAATGAAAAATACATTTCAACAATTTTTTCATGCTTAAATTCTGCTTGTATATGTTGTTTGATTAGTGTTTTGCTTCAACGTCCCGCACAATGCATCAGTATTCTCTAAATTTTGGTAATATCAAGTCCTTTTCGGACATTGAAATATCGGTGTACTTGCGTTTTCTTCACTGTGTGTGTATATGGGACGAATTGGCTTGCTGGGGGGGGGGGGAGGGGGGGCGATTATGCATAGTGACTTTATATTATCGAATGACGTTTAAACCACATGCAAATATGATTATTTGCGGACTGAGGAATATTTGTTAAAACAAAGTTGTTGCGTAGCTGAGCATCGGAACCATGTTTGCTAGTGCTAAAAGTCCAAGCACTCAATGTGCATGTGCCAACTCCTGAACCCGTTATCTCTTTTTTTTTAAATATGGCGGCTGAGCATAATACACTTTTATTTGAACTAAAGTTAGGTTGAGACTCGCGACATCTTCGAAGATGTTCAAACAAAAATAAAGGAGATCGAAGATATCACATTTGTCCAACTATATCAACGTGATTGTAACAGCTTGAGTGCTAGGACCTTTAACGCCAACGAACAAGTTTCCGATACTTGGCTACACAACAACGTCCTTGTTAAAAATCTTTCAACAAATCAGTTGTTTTGTGTACATTCATATTACAACAATAGCAAAGCAATACTGGTGGATTTATGTTTTCCTTATCGTACTGAATGACCTTAGATGAAACAATAAATGCAACATATTTTGTGGTCCGCATTATTCAAACAGTTCCACACATTATCATATTCACCACAAGATGGATGAACGAAAGCTAACTATCACTAGGGGAGGCTAAATGGGCCGAGCGATCTCCAAAGGTAACGAGACGAAGTGAAAGACTAAAACAGCCTTCAGATATGCCCACGCCGGGATTCGAACACGGGTGGTAGTGATCTGTGGTCCAGCACGCTACCGCTAGACCACGGAGGTGCCCTGATTCCAATCACAAAATCTTTACTCAATGAGCCAGCTCCATTAAGTTTACACCAAGTGAATAGATGAGTAGGTAGGTGAGTGAGGCTCAATAGCAAAGGAGAAGACAAAGGTCACTTGATGTCACATCCTTTTATTTGTTTTAGTCCCTTCTTATAACACCTACAAGTATGTGTCATGGGGGGGTGATGGCAACCGACATATTAAAAACTTACTCAGCTTAAATCACTGACATCTACCTTGTCTTTTGTATACATATTGTATGATGAAATCTGAGTAATTTGGCATGGTATATCATGAAATCTGTAAAGTCTCTTAAAAAAGATTCATAAACATTGTTCATAACAGATACTATCAAAGATGCTGTCAAATGATCAGTGCTGACTTGAGATGTACTGAAAAATCTGGAGAATTATCTAAATATTTATAAACAGTAAGATTTTCAGTGCATGTCTATGATGCATCTTCATAATATATTTTGATAACAAAACACCTGTCTTGAACAGCAAGTAATGACAAACTTCAAAACACAAGGACCTCACCACAGTAAACATCACCAACTATCATTTAAGCATTTCAACATCTATGATACATCTTTGAAGTCACTTACATATTCGAGTTGCATCATATACATTTTTTCAAGGCCTTAGAAACTGGAGTAATTAAAATTAGAATGAACTAGATTATACAAAAAAGTGAATTATAAAGGAGGTACTTACGTCATGGCGATGGATAATTACATAGACTATCAGCGTTAACACAGATATGAGCAGTCACTCCTAACTCTCTCTGTTTGCTTTACCACAGTCTATCCCTCATCGGTTCCTCATTCTGCAAGATGACAACAAACATTGGGTTGATGTGAAACAAATATGAAGCAATGCTCACAATTCCAAATTGCATGCAGTAATGATACCTTGTGCAGGAGAAATATAAAAACACCAAAGACGTATCAGTGTACTCTATGATACAAGCTATATACGGTACTACCATAACACATTATGGTGTCGTAATAGTCTCTATCTGATTGTTCTATGTCCGTATCAAAGCTCTCTGTGTGTCCAGAGGAGAGCAGATAATGTCCTAAAGGTGAATTAAATTAATTTAAGAAAAGTACACTAACAAGAAAAGACAGCATGTCCAGTATTACAAGGACACAATCTCTAATTTAAATGCCTTAGATATATATATATATATATATATATATAAATGCTGCCAACCAGACATCATGTTTAACAGAGAAGATTAATTAGCAATGTACATATGGAGCCAAATATCACCTGCGTATGTATCTAGATACAATAAGCCCCTATGTTATCTAGATATACAATGACCTCTATAATATATAATGACATAGCATAGAGGGGTCTCTTTACTGATGTACATCTAACATGTATTTACGTTATAGATTGTCTCATCTATAGCCACAACAACCAACCACATGCAAAACTAATCATGGTAAATCAATTGTTTAAAGTTTCTAATTTTGTCTAAGCGAGTGGACAGAAATTGTTACAGTAAACAAATACAGAATTTACCAATAGATGTTACTATGTCACATACATACAGACACAACTTTAACCATTTTTCAGCTCATCATGATGTAGTAATTGTACCATTGTGAAAGTTTAACTGTTAATCAGATTTCTGCTCTGGCACGCAAACATGGACACATTACATAAACAGAATTGTTTGTAAGCTTCAGTATTGACCATAGGAGGGCTATTTAAAAGTAAACATGGAAATAATTATCAAAAACAGTAGATATGGTACTTCAACTCACACATTATACATACAATCATTACACTAAGTACATGTACTACTATATAAACATTATATGAATCGTCAGAAGAGATGGTCTAAACACTTTAATTTACAGTTTCCCTTTTTGTTGTAGGATGTTTTCTTGGCTGAAGTCACTGAACAGCTCAGCCCCCAATGGAGCATACATTAGCCAAATATAGCATCTATTATTAATAAGTTTACATTTAATTCAGGTCAAACAGTCAAACCCATCTAATAGAGCTAAACCTGGGTTTTACTAATGAAATTGACCATATAACAACCAGAAAATGGACAATAGATGGGCTTCATCTAACATAAATGAGATAAACTAATTGGATAAACTAATTGAAGTTGAAGGTGAAAAATAATAATAACAATCTTATAATGACTGAAATGGTAGTAAACCTATAGGGTTCCTACCTGTAATGAAAGGGACACGTGTGGCCTGTAACTTACTACTGCACAATGAAGAATAAATATATACAAATTTTTTATATATTCAGTGAGAAAACCTTGCCTTACACCTGCCTGGATGAAAAACTAACCCAAGTATAATGCCATAACTGAGATTAAAATCTCTGATTTCCTGCACACCTTGAAGTCCAATGATTTAACATAATACTAGCTAAATGTTGCTGTTTTACTGCCACTTTAGTGCACAAGGTAGGATAAATGAGCCGAGCGATCTCCAAAGGTAATGAGGCAAAGTGAAATATGAAAAATCCTTCTGACATAGCCCGGCCGGGTTTGAACCGAGAGCTATAATATCTTTGGCCAACCACACTACCAGTTAGGCCAACATAATACCTAGTCATAGAAGTGTCTATGTTTTATCTGTGGACCACAACCTTTAAACTATGAGGTCTGTTTAGGAGTAACAAAAACCATCACCTGCCACCTTCAAGGTAAACTTTATAAAGTGGTGTTTGGGGTAAAAAATATATCATTACTTTATAACTCCAAACCCTGTTTCATTATGATTATGACAAAGGTCGCCATGATATGTTCCTGATGAAATTATTGTTAAATAATTTTAACCTTTATCATAAAGCACTATGGGCTGGCTAGAAACCTTAACTCTCCATTTTGATAAGAAGCAGTCTGTAAATTTAAAAAACCCAACAACATCACACTAATTATTTAATATATTAATTAACATGAAAACAAATTCATTATTAAAAAATAAAGACTAAAAAATATGATATTGACTCTGAATAAACATGACATTGACCTAAATATCAACTGATATACTAAATTTAATGATTGTGATTTACAGACTGTCTTTAAATAAGAATTCTACACCCCATTAAATTGTATTGATTTCAGGCTTTTTGGTTTAAAATTTCATAAGAATCTTTTTTGGGGTTTCGTGAAAACAAGTCAATTATATTTATAACATATAATTAAGGTGTATGGTACAATGAATACAAATTTTTATTTCTAAAATTTCTATTAAGTGTGTTATGGTGGGCAATTGTTTTGCTGCGGTAATTGGTGTATGTCATCCACATGAATGGAGAAGGGAAAAAAACATGCTCTGATGAAGCAGCAACTAGACTCAATTCTCAATTACATTCCCCAAGACCATCCAGCACATCAGAGCCATAATGGCACAGTTAGTTAGAGCATAGGACTCGCAGCCAAAGGGTCACTGCTTTGAGGCTCTGGAGCTGCAATGCTGTCATGTGGTGACAGGTTCCTTCATCCATAAAAATGAGAACCCGACCGGACGTGACTGGTATGTGTTAGAATAACGCTTTGTGCCTATAATGGCAGCATGTGTTGTGTGCTCTCTTGGGAGTTGAGGTGCGTACTGGATTGGAACAGGTCAAAGTCAGGGATAATAATACTGTAAAGTGCCTTAGAGCAGCTATCTAGTTAAGGGCGCTATATAAATATCACATATTATTATTATATTATGAAAATAATCTGATCCTACATGGTAAAATGTACATGAAAAGTCAAGATGCGACACTCTACAGTTCCATGACCCCATATTAGCCCTCTCTAATGTGCCTTTAGATTGGGCTTGCAAGTTTAGTTTTCTGCCTGAATCATATTTTCAGCAAACAGTAATAATGTGTGGTGGTTTGATTAACGGAATAATATTAATTGGATCTTGTGATTGTGTCACACACTCTCCAGAAATAATATTAGGTATATTTTATTTTTGTTGAGTAGTCATACTCAATATAACAAACATGGGAAATTCCGAGATTTTACTGACATGGTACTGGAAATGATCATTACCATGAAATCCAAAGGCTTGTAATTTGAGTGCTATTGTTTATATGTGATTCGGAGAATACAGGGCTCAGGTCAAACACAGTGCACATGTCTGTACATATGTCTAACATTAACAAATACATTACAAATCTGATATACGGAATTTCAATGATTATAATTAACATCATTTACAGTATGCTTATTTACATCTTAAATATTGCCAAAATCATTTAGATACAATTATATATATTAAAAGTAACATCAAGATGCAAAACTAGCTAACCAAGAACATATCAATGGTTTAGTTATGTTATACAAACAATGTAAACCATTCATGTGCGTTGCTTAGGAAATGGAATGCCTGTCAATTATATTATATATATAATTATGTTTAAGATGAGGAAATGGTCCTAGAATATATTATCTAAAAGCTATGAATATTAATTATTATAGACAAGAAACACCCAAAGGCAAAAATACTTGCTAGAATTTATGGAGTGCAGTGATTGAGCTAGAATGCATTATAGTGCCACTAATACACTTATTTAGAAAATGTTGCATTAAAAAAGATAAGACAGCAGTTGGTAACAACCCACTATTAAATCTACTGGCATGCTTTTCACTCTGCACGCTGACATAATAGTTCTTGAATAATAGCACACAGGCACAAAATGACAATGTGAAGAAGACTAATGCTTTTATTTCTTTCATAAATCAAGACCACTAAGACTTAGTATTCCAGGACATACCATCAGTCAATATTTGCACTGCAATTATATAGTGGGAATTAAGTTTAATTAATGGAGAGGAGCCAAGACATAGTAATGAACTTTGATGTAAACATTATGATGTGAAGGAAATGTGCACTTTGGGATATTTTAATTTTGTTCAATTTATTTAGCCACAAACTGATTGTGCTTCATTAGTAAATCTTCCAATAGTAGTTATCACAAATTGAAGGGAATTTCATTATATTACATCTGTCCAAGCATTCCAGAAGGAAAATGACAGAAGTCTTCAAATTTGGTATTAAATTCAGCACTGCTGATCGTAATTACAAATATTTACCTGATTAATTAGCATATGTATACTTACCTGTAGAATTACTCACCAAAGTCTTTATTAGTTGTGTCAGACGAAGAAATATTATATGAATGTAAAATGATAATTTTTAAAGCTGAGTTTTATATGCTTCATTTTATCTATGTAAGTGTTTCACCATGCTTCAGATGCCACCATTTAGCATCTAAATTTTTAAATATTCTGAGGATGGCAAGTACTCAGTTCCCCCTAGTTGTGCCCCAATGGCATCGCGATATTTATATAGGCCACCACAGGTGAGCTGCTGCCTACTTTTTGTAAGGGGTCGTCTATTCTATTTCCTACTGAAAAGGCTGGACCTAGCTCAAACAAATATTATGGGTATATATTACAATCAACAGCTACCTGCAAGCTAATGTATCATATTTCACAGAACATTACTAATAACAACATAATATCATATGTCATAATTAATATATAACCACAGTTGTTGTGAACCATTCACATGTAAACAAATCTTCTATATCTGGTCAGTGCATACCAACACACTATGTCAAATGTCCATGCACTTTGGTGAGATAAACATTAAGTAGCAAATAAATTTTATTTGAATCAATTTACATATATTACTTGAATATACTGCTTTGGCAAATTCTTTCTTTTAATAATTTGATATGAATAGGAAGAGAGAGAAGATGAGCATTTTACTGACAAATTTTCCCATATATCACAGGATGGCTTTCCCAATAAACTAACACATGTGTTCAAGATAATTTCCTGCGAAATATCTTTCATCTTAAACATGAAGCTGTCTGAAACACAACAATATATGGTAGTTGTTATGAACATTTCTCATCGTTTTCTTACTGTTTGGCACAATAATGGTATTTTCTAGCTCGTTTATAACATATCTGTCTTTAGGTTGTGTAACATTTACAAAGACATCTTCAACATAATAACATTTTCTAGAAATTTACTTTTAACATTCAATATAAAATGGTTTAGTCAGTATTCATAATATTATACCCATGAGATTTTCATGAAGGTACAAAGGCTATTACATACAGATAGGCTTAGATTGTAGGTTTACGAAGGATGGTTACACTTACGCACTTAGTATAAGTTATTACTGACTTTAAAATAGCTTTTAAATAGATATTTTATAGAATAATAAAGTAGGAGTAATCTACTAATTGGATAATAAAAATATACATTATAGATGGATACACCTAGTGGCTGAATAAAACCACCTGACTAATATTTATGTTAACTTGACAATGATTGAAATGCAAGTATAACATAAAGTCTACTACACTCTACAGACAAGAATCAGTTGCTCTGTTATAACTATAAGGACCATTCAATAGAGCAGGAATGTGGACTACCTGCAGATTTTTAGACTATAATACTAAACCTGCTTTATTAGAGTTTAGTTGACAATATAAATAACATTTATAGGCCTCATTTTAATTAATTTTGCATCCACTAAATTCAAACGATCACCTATCACTTTTATATCAGTATCACCAATCACCTATTTATAATTTAGCTAGAATCTAAAACTAAGTCTAATGCCGGGCTAACAATTTTGTGTGTTTTAATACAGCTGCCTTAGATTTCATCCTTTATATTTAAACGTGAAATTATATATGAAACACCGATATTTGACAACAAATCAGATTCCGTAATATGCAGTCGAGATGAGATCTAGATCTATATTATAGATCTAGACGCCTGTCACTCACTGAGTCAGTGAGTGTCAGTCACTTTACCAAGTGCCTCTTGTCACTTCGACAAATCCCATCTCCCGTAAAGTGTTTTTTTACCACGTTCAAGATTTAGTCATTACTTGTCTGAAATGATCAGGGTATCACATGCTATCCTAATGTTTATAAGAACCAATAATGTACCAGAAATCAAACACCCTTACCAACATCTGTCCATCTGGGTACGTCAGCCATGTCAATTCATAAATACACCGAAATTAACCGAATGGCCGACCGAAAATACCCGAATGGTAAAATAAAAAACACAATGGAAATATGGGATAGAACGACATACCGCGTAGCTGATTATGGTTTCGGTCATTGTGACATTTACGATTACAAGTAACAACTACTCCAATCAATTTAAATATCCTCGTATAAATAGGTATATTTGTAAATATACCGGGGCGCATGTATTTAATATAATTTATATTATAGAAGTAACATTGTTTGATGAGGTAATAAAATATGAAGAATAATTAACGTCCCCTTTATTTTTAATAATTCAGTGGAGACGGCAGCTCGATGTTGTGAGCCGAGAAATTAATTCCTAGAAAAGTTTCGACCTCTTACTGGGATTGATCACTCGATCAGTATTAAATTAAGAGTCTAGAATTTTTGGCACCAAGTAAAATGCCATAATCTGTATAAATATATACGTACCTCAATCACTGATAGAACTGATAGGGTGATGTGTGTTTAAGTCATTGAAGGATGGGTGCATGGATGAATGTTGCTTAACGACACATCGGCAGAATTTAGGCTATTCAGTCTCCTAGAACGTTTGCATTTCAGTCATTGATAAAACACCAAAAGGTACGTGTCTTCGTTTTGATCTATCGCGGGGGCTTTTTTTGATCCAGATCTTTTATGACGTCATTAATTACTGCGATGTCACTGTCTCGATCCGCCCGATTTGTTTGTGTTTTATACATATTTTTTATATCTCATCGTGTTTCGTACGCTATACACCGTATTTTTGTCAAAATACCAGGATATTTATTAACATTAATTGGGCATCCTGCATGTGTTTTAGATACCAAATAATTAGACTGCACCGACAACAAACTAGTTGGTGAAAGTATTAAACGGGATAACAATATAATTATCATTATGCATGTCTATGATGCTCAAGTATATACGTCACTTTAAAGTCAAGTGATAATTCGTAGCCGGACATAACCTCCTTGTGGACAAACCCCCTGAATATAGGTATTAATGAATAATAATAAACACAGTGCACATGGTTGTCAAATATCATTATTTCATTGTTAATATTATATTTATATATGCCATTTACATCCATGTGTTTTCTGCAGTATATAATTAGAGATTACTCTTGAATTGAAGAAGTAGCTCAAGTAAAAACCTTTGGTTCAAGCCCCTTTTCATTTCTATACTAGGTGATGGTTGACAATGCGTTGTTATGTTAGAATTCCGCAACGCGCTTTCTTTCTCTGGCAAACCGCATGCAGCGAATACGAGACAGAAATGGCTGTTTTCGTTGTTTGAAATTATCCTTGATAAATAACAGTAGCTCACACAATATGATTTCACAGAAACCGGATCGTTAATGGCCAATACTATTATTTCACAACGAAGTGCTTTACAATGATTATCTACGGTGAATATGAACAACAATCAATGTGAAATGGGCTCAGGGAATCTGGTGTTTGTTGGGTAATGTAACCGGTGGCGGAAAGGCTTCATTGACGAACACTTCGGGAGCTTAATCCGAGACGCCACTTCAATATCTCTATTACACAGAGGTCCATTAAGTACAAATATAGGAGAGCGTCGATCGAAAGAGAACGATCGGGATATGTTAAAAGTAGCCTCGTGTATTATATTATATCGACGACAGGAACAAACACTTTGCTTGGGTGAAAGTTTAGACTTTTACTGAGGCCACATGGTCACTGAATGGTACGTACTTCCGTGTGACGCAGCTATAATTTATCTAGTGTTAAATGTTTCTCTTTGCAGCAATCTGTAATTGTGTGTTGTGAGTCGGAGTTAAAATCACCTGAAAGTCGAGTTAAGATCACCAACCCTGTGACTCGTATGCTTGTCGGTGTATAACATGTTACTTTTACTTAAATAAATACTTTTACTAGAACCACTAGAATCTGAGAAAATAAAGTGATTCATCATTCATTCATTCCACGTTCTAAGAATCTTAGCAGGTTTTTGTCTTAATCAATGGTTGGACCAGCAATTGTAGAACAACAGCCAACAACAGCGAAAATATTAACAACCATCTCGTTGAATTTCCTTCAAAACACTTCTGGCTTGCTGACTGCTGATTCCAAAGGGATGGCGTCATTTTCTAATGATAGCACCTAAAACGCGTATTAAAATATTCCGGAAGCCATTTTGTACATTGGGACCGCGTAGATATCGTGGATTATCTTTAATTCTAGAAAGTCTATACTGTTAATTCAGTACAGCAGGATCCAAGCAAATCCAGAACTTCTCGATCATCAATAAAGGGATGATAAAGTTTTATTTTTACCAGATTGATGAGAGCATATTTATCAAAAAATTTCAAAGATTTATTACAATAACTTGTTGACTGATTCGTATTCATCTTTATACTGTTGATCCACAGATGATGATAGCTCTATAAATACAAACTATTAGAATATTTACTAAATTGTATATGTTTAGTTTCACAAAAATATTTATCAAAACCAACTTCCCTTCAAGGTAAAATGTATAGTTGCAGATAATCATAAAATACCGGAAGTTGTTAATTATAGTTTTAAACCCGTAAGTGAGGCTAAGACAGTGATCTTTCAATCCGTTGAAAGCGTGAATTAACGTTCTTAGGTAACCTGATGGTCTGTGAAGCTGCTGATGGTCGAATTTGTTGTTTGATATAAGATCAAATATCTGTGGTAGGTCTGTTTGATTGTTCAAATTAATCCAGTACAGTGTTTAATAATCGATTTATTACATGTGTGTTGATAGGCTAGTTTCTTTCCGTCACGATTTGACAACTCACCTTTTTACATTTGCTTATCACTCCTAAATGTCCACTGCATCCGGTCATTTGTTGATGAATTTTGCAGAGTCCCTTTTTGCCCAAACCCTCGACTGGGTGCACCACTGAGTTCGAATCTTTTTGAAGATATTGGCGCTATAGAAGTTTGTAATTTTTGTTATTATGTTATGCTATAGATAACTAGCCACCTGTTAAATCAGTTATTTTACCAGAATTCATACATAAAAAGAAACAATCATAATTATATTTAATAACTTTTCGCCTATCATTAACTTCATCGAGAAACATACAACTATAGGCTTAAGTAGTAATTTCTAGATTTGTAATTTTTGGGATAGATTCTTGGCACTCATGTCTAAACACATCTAGAAACTTCACTGATTTAGAAAAAAAGGTGCCAGTTTTTCTTTTAACATTTAGGGCCTCCATTTTGAATTTCAAAATGGCCATCACCGAAAATATTTTTTATAAATAATTCCTAATCAACCATATCTATTCATTCAAATGTCATACAATATTTGTTTCAATTTATTTAAACTCATATAAAGGGTCACTGATTTATTGGAAACAAAAAAAGAGCACTAGAGATACTCTAAATTAGCAAAAATCCAACATGGCCACCAGATTTCAGACTTTTTAAAATGCCACACTGTTGAACCAATGGAGATAGGAAGATGTTTTTGGTGTCTAACCATATGTTTTGGCATATGAGGATTCCAATAATAACAACGTATTTATGATTGGAACACTCTTTACCAATCCCACAAAACATTTAATAGAAATAATACAGAAGATGTAATTCACTATACAATTATTTTGGTGGTTATATAACTTGAAGATGAATAAGTTTTAAAAAAAGGTATGACAATACTACATGTATGAATCAGGAGTGTCAATGTTACTGATTAAACGTTGCTAATTGTCATTGCTTCAATCACCTTCCTTTGCCAATCACTGGTGGTGTAATGTTGTCGCTTTCCCCACAAGATTTGCAAAGTTCAATACAGACCACATTGTTTCCTCTGCATGAGCACCTTCGCGAACACTTTAATTTCTCACAGTTATACCTGACGAGCAACCTGACGGTGCAACCTGAGAAGAACCGTCAGTAGCTTCTGGTCTAGGTTTCGCCACCCCAAGGTCAGAGGGTCAAGACAAGTTGGGTTCAATACCATATACTGGCACCAAATATTAGCCTGCACATCGGCACGGCGTATAAGTTCAATTCATGTTCCGTGGGTCGGTGGCAGTTTTTCAACTAGTTTTTAATTTTTGAGTTGCTTGAATCTGAGCAGAAAGAAACTCTTCACAGCCACGTAGAACTTCTTCGGACGGTTAATCTCCTTCGCCAAGACCAGCTAGTGCTATCAGAATGGCGGGGCTTGCCTTCTTTCCCCTTTCTTGTATATGTCCTGTCGTATCACAGCCTGTTAGTGAATGCCAGTTGATCAAAGCTGCTGATTTCTCCGGGACAATAAGCTTGTCATATATAGGCTGTGGGAAGACTGTGTCGTCTTTTGTTTGTACCCGTGATTAGCGCAGAATGGTTGACAAGTAGTGGTGTTCTTCGTAATATCAAGTTGTCAAACAATATACTAGTACTGTATATTAATAATTACTTTGTAAAGTCTTTCGTTAGTGAGCTCCGGTGGCCTAGTGGTTAAGCACCCGGCACTTGGTGCCAACGGTCACAGGTTCGAACCCTGTAAGAAGTCGAAACTTTTGGATAGCAATAATAATAATAATGACTGAAATTGTAGTTTTTTACGTGGCTGGCATCCTCAAATGAGGGAGAAGATAATGGTCTGATAAATGGCATGTTCGGTGGAGAAAACCTTGCCAGTTGCCTGGTTTGATGAAAAACTCCTCCTACTATAGTGTCATGGCCGAGGCGCGAACCTGAGACCTCACGCACAGAATGACCATAACCATAGGTAAATAGTCTCACGCTCTACTTATGTAGCCAAAGAACTCTAAAATAGAACAGCTAACGTTTGATGGGATTTCACCTAAAAAATTATTCAGCATATTCCGAACTAATTTCTCTTACTTACTTGAAACCTAATCAAACTTACAATAAGTAATTAAAATTAATTCTATTCTAGCCCTATATAAGTATATATTATACGTAATATTTATCATAAAATCTTACAACACCTTATAACTCATTGAAAAAAAATACATTGATTAGGAAAGACAATAATACACTCGTATAACAGAACCTAATTAGCTTAAGCTTAGTTAATTTACCTGGTCTAACAATGCCTGAAGGGTGTTTCATCGCCTTCGGATAACGCTCTGCCGTGTGCATAAAAGTAGCCGTAAAACAACAATATTTTCACATAGTCGGAACAGGGGGTATTGCCGTCCCGGGCCAAATATATATTCAATTCAATCAATTTATTTCAGAATATAAAATTCACTATACACATATGAATTATGATACAGTGAAATCCGGGTGTAGTAGAAATACATTTGAGAGCGAAACAAGCTACCCATGGCTTGGGGTGCTGTGTAATGTGTTTTGTGAGGCATTATAATTATTACAAAATATTAGATAAATTACGAGAAAATATTTTTATACGAAAAACTAATTTCAGTACGAAATTGCTACTCCTGTAAAGGTGCCGTCGGGGTGGCGGCACCGCCGGGCCCCCCTTTGCTACACGGTATTTTCATATTTCTCTAATCTCGCATAAAGGTTCTCCCAGTATTGAAAAAGACAGTCCACGAGTTTTCTTAACTATCCGTGTGCGCATTTTCCCTCGACTTACGACCGTTTCCGGTGTAAACAAAAACACGTGCTCATACCGCACAGGTGAGATATTGACTTGGCGAAAATCAATAAAGTTGGCCAGGAACTGACAAGCTTCGTTGCACTTAGAGCTTCACTGGCAATTTGCTTTGTGCCGAATAGCTAACAGTGAGGATAACTGGAATCTAATTTTCCAGGTATGTCGTGTAGATCTATTCGAGTTCGTCCTAGATTTTAATTTAACTTTAAACCTTAAATTAGATCTAAATGTACGATTAGCATAGCCATATCATATGTTATGGTAATGAAGATGATACATTACCTTATAACATATGCCCTTAGGAAAACATACAGCTACATGGTTAAGTACTAAGTATTAATTTTGTCTGTGAGCTTGTCAAATGCCGTAGGTTTTATATACTTTATTGATCGATCAGTAATTAGAGATCTAGATAGTATAATATATCTATTACGATGGTGTCTTGTTTGAACAACCAGCTAACGTTTATTTGTGTTTATCGTTAATTCTGGTGGGAACAGTTGATTGTCACCAATTTAAAAACACATCCTCATAATCACAATGTACTATAAGTATAACATTATTAGTTATGGGATAATATGTTTATAACTTTATACAGTGTCAAAGAGAAAGTCTGAAATCCATATACTGACAATGATTAGACATTATTATGATTATAGTCACTTTAATTATAATTTATAGTTATAGATCAAAATATAAACATAAATTATGAAAATTGAACATTATTCTATCGTAAAATTGTGTAAATACTGTACGTATTGATAACGATTTGTGTATTGACACCGTTGATCAAAGTTAGTCAATGACCCAATCATGGGATTCATGGTACATGATTATGATACTGATAGAGTGTAATTATTTTAATGCCTTTAGTCGATTGATCCAACCTGAACCGTTGTGTTTGTAGTCAAGAACGAGAAAGGATTAGTTCTGTGTGTTTGTAATGACTAGTCTAATCTACTTTGTAGGATGATCTGTGGGTGCCTTTCCTGTGTTGTTTACATCTCTAATAATATACTCTCAGTCTCAACCAAGATATATAGGTCTAACTGGAGACACATAACTATGTTAGACTTTGCTCTAAATTACAGGTGATAATGTGTGATATTAGTATGAATAGAGTTACACGTATCAAGTGGATGATATAGTTAAGAGATATTAGTGATGATCGACTTGTTACACTTATTGTCACTGACTAGTGGAAGACAGCCATTTATCAGCAGTATGTCTAGACAATATATAATACATATGTGTTATTTATTTCAATATCAAATTAAAAATATGTATTTCACATTTGTCTATGTGTAGCAATAAGTAATTGGTCCAAAAGTATAATTGTAATCCATGATTGTTTGATTACTGCAGCTTACTGTGAAGACATAATTGAACATTTTAAATGTATAATCAATGTAATTATTTAAAAGAGGAATTAGTCTTCTGAATAGGATAAAACATCACTGTAGACATATTTATTACTAATTATGTCTTCAAATCTCTCACTTAGTGAGAGATGAGCACTATTTAACACTGTCTGCCATCTTCACAGTTGTGAACAAGAATTTTGATGAAAATACAATGTGATCTTATGTCAAGTCATTACTCCCTGTTACACATAGTGTCAGATATTCAAGTCATATGGTGATTGTGCATTTAGTGCTGCAACCCCCCCCCCTACTTTGTGGAATACGTTGCCTGCAGATGTTAGAAATGCTTCGTCTCTTGAAAATTTTAAATCTGTTCTAAAAACACCTGTTCAAGCTTGTTCTCACAGATAAATAATAATTACCTTTAAAATATCTTATAGGGTTTTACAGCCATATTATTTGGAGTATTATTATATTACATATTATTTGTACAACACCTTTGAAATTGGATCCTGCTAGTAAGGACACTTTATTAAATATAAATTATTATCATTATTACTACCATTGAAAAATATTTAAAGATCTTTGCTACTTTTGTCAGTAGAGTATTCATTTCTTAACCACCATTATGGTAAAGATTCACATATGGTAACAGATAGTGAAGACATGACATCGTATTCTAAATTGTGGATGAAATGTACAATTTTGCTTCGGATCAGATTTACAATTCGCATAAGAGTCTAACGCTATTAAGTTTGATACAGTTGTAACCTGCTGCTGGCAATGTGAGTGAATCCTTTGTCAGTGTACTAAAACAATATATTTAATATAGGATGCTTACTAGCAAGAGCCATTCAAAGGTTCTGTACAGTGATACTCCAAATAATAAGCATATAAAAATGTACAGTTTGGAAAGGAAGCATTAGCTTAGAATTGCAATGGAGTGAACATGGTTTATGTAGGTTCCACTGTTTGTGCAGATCTTTCAAAAACAATTCTCAAAATTTATGCGTTAATTTTTTTATTAATGCTCTGATTTGCAGATCTTCCTCAGGATATACTTGGGTAAAAACATTCAGCAAGTTTGGTGCCATTTTTATTCTAGTCAAGAATTCAACCTGAAAATAGATAACGTTATCTGGTAGATCCACTTTTTAAGTATTACAGGTCATTATTAATATTTAAGCAAATGTTTCTCATAATATTTTCTGATGAAGTCCGACTCTGAGCTTCAGAGATCCTCCCAGCTTTAAATGGTGAATGAAGGGAGGTTCCAGCAGGTTTTCCATAGTAACCCATTCAAGAGAGATGTCAATATTAGTTAGATTATACATGGTATGGTAAAACCTATATTAGGAGCCCACCTCTCTTTTAAAACACATTATAGTGGATACAATTTTTACAAGTGTTATTCTATGATAAATAAAAGATGTTGTATGCTAGAATAGTTCATATAGTTTGAGAGTTTAATCTCTCCGGCTAAGTCGGTGACTCCACCTTAGCTGTATTGCTCAGCTTTCTCGGGAACTCCTTATAGATGTGATGGAGTTCTTGTCCATTTCAGTTGTGTAGCCTGGTATTTTTGGTTTGTCTGGGATGCTTGCTGTGTTGATGTGTATGGTTGTATCCCAACATTTGGAGGCAATTCCTTCGAGACTATTCCAGGTGTAAATGATTCGGTATCTTTCCATCCTGCTCTCCTTGGAGTACGTCTTGAGGGCTGATAGTCGATCCCAATAATTTAAGTCAGATATTGGGTATATCTTACTGGAAAATGACCTGAAGAGGGACTCAGTTTTTTGGATATCTCCAACTCTGTGTGGTGTCCATAGATGGGAGTAGTAATCTATGTGTGGTTGGGCTATGCAGCACCATAATGTTTTCATGGTGTGCATATCCCTGGCATGGGAAGTTCTTATGATCCACCCACATTTTTGCCGGACTTTGGTACATATTGTATCTATATGTTCAATGAAACTGAGTGTCACTCATTTTGACACCAAGATCTTTGACACATTGGGTTTGTTCAATTTTTCTGCTGTTTGGTCCAAAGTATGAGGTGGAATCTTTTATGTCCAGATTTTTACCATATTGGAGTAGTTCAAACTTATTTTCATTAAACTGCATGTTGTTTACTTGTTGCCACTTGTAGATTGTTTTGAGGTCGTTTTGTAGTGTCTGGACGTCGTCCTCGTTTGTGATGGCAAGCAGTACTCTTGTATCATCTGCAAAAGATGAGACATGGCTATGAAAATTTTAAATGCAGTAAAATATGAAATATTTCTTGGATCAGTTCAGAAATGTTCACATCTGATCAGCAGGCTCAGATCAATTTTGACATGAAAGAGCAGTATTACAATAACAACAAAATGTCTAGTGTTTGTTCATTGTCATAAAAAAATGGAGATTTTTATTTTGACTGTAAATGGTCCATAATAAAGATTCCTCTTCCAACTGATGGGAAGTCTACTTCTATGTGAATCTCACTGCCAGTTGATCTTGTTCCATGTGATATTTTAAGTTGTTTGTTCAGCATACATGAAAACATAATATATATACATGTATGATCTGATTGTTTTTGGAGTCAAATAAAAGAATCTAGACTTGAATTTTCCTCATCTTGTAGCCATCATAGTAAATTACTGTTTTAACTGAATGGCATTTCAAAGTCAAAGCATCTACAAGGTCAGCGTCATCAATTGTTAATACACATAAAATATGAAAAGTAATTACATATTTGGAATTCATAGGTAATCCTCTTTCTATTGACACCAGTTTTATCAAGGTTGGTCAACTGGCTGCTGGGGTAATGGGGTTTACAAATTGGTAGTTTCATTAATTTGTCTTCAAATACAATTGTAAGTACCAACTTACTGGGACCATATTTCTGGTCTGATGCCAGATAATATATTTAGTATTTTATCTGTTCCACATAAAATACCAAATGACAGCAACTCTCAGGTAATGTTGGTCAAAACAACCGAGTCTGATTAATGACACCGGATGACCCTTTATAATTATAGGTTTACAGTTTAGAGTTTGGCAGCCATAGCTTCCTGCATTTCATAAGTGGGAAATAAAATGAGGTGATACTTAATGACCTCATACCGGCCAATATGCCAAAAGGTACACCATATTAATATACAACAGTCTTAACATATACTCAGAAGCTTTATAATTTGAAATCATTCATTAAACTCCAAAAGTTATTTGTTACATTTGAAGTTAATCCTATTTCATGGTAAAGACGTTTTGTAGGATTGTTTTTTATTTGGAGAAAGTTTATCAAACTCCTGGTCAACTGTTTGATAAACCATTTGTATGCTGCAAAGTTGTCTATGAGCATACGAAAAATATTGCCACAGCACTCATTACTAAGTAGGCTTGATTACTGCAACTCTCTTCTTTATAGCATCGCATCTAAGGATATTCTAAAACTGCAGTGTGTTCAGAACTGCTAAGCTAGGGTTGTCACACAGTCTCCTCGGTTTTCCCATTCTATTCCACTTCTGAAATCTCTTCACTGGTTCCCTGTTCAATTTCGTATCATTTTCAAACTCTGCACTCTAGCCTGTCAAACTCTTTCTTCTGGAGAACCTTTATATATATTTTCCATGCCTGCTTATCACCCAAGCCCAGAGAGCTCCGTTCATCTGGTTTTCCCTTGTTATCTGTTCCCAGGGTTAAAACTCTTTTGCAGTTGTTGGCCCTACTCTTTGGAATTCACTCTCTGAACATCTTAAGTTATCAAATAATATAGTTTCCTTCCATCACCATTTGAAAACTCACCTTTTCAGACTTTCTTATCCTTCCTTAAAGTTTCCACTCCATCCGATCATTTGTTGATGAACTTTGCATTATACCTGGACTTTGAGTTAGTTTGCCCAACACCTGTAGTATACTAGGTGTGTCATTGAGCTCGATTCTGTTCAAGGATGTTGGCGCAATAGAAGTTTTGTATTTATTAATATTAATATATTTTATAATTTGACTTTCTGATACACTGCTTACCAAAACTAAATTTTATCGTATGTTTTGAGACTTCCTGCAGTGATTTGATTTGCACATTTGATCTCTTATCTGACTTTTTAAGTGACATTTTGTTTAATTTTTGTCATATTCCATTCAGTCTAACAATAATGATCAACCGGGAAGAAATAAACAAACTAGTTGCGATGTGTTTACATGACAGGAACTCGAGTGATTATATTGGGTCATTGCTGGATGTTTGGAAGAAGCTTAGGTATACACTTTATTGAAGAAACAGATTGGGCTTATGCTTAATACAGAAGTGCGAGCAGCATCTACTTTTGCTTTTCAGAAGAGTAGGTATTTACAGAGCACATGATAGCTTTTGGCAAGTTTTTAATCGCAAGATGCACGTTTTGCATTGTTAACTCTTAGTATAAGAACGGTGAAGTGACTGGTCACATAGTTAATCGGGCCTGACGTTTTATGTTCAGTAGCACTTAATAAAAAAAGGTATTTCTTTGTTGTGTTTGTGGAGAGTCTGTGCCACCGTACACCAGATGAAATAATTCCAAAACAAACACTTGACTGTGTTGACATGTATTACTAACGGGGCATATTGTTTCTCTGCACGGAAGTCTCATTATTTACTAGCCTCGATCGGGACAGCGCGTCGATGAGATGTTGTCAACATGAGAACTTCATATATCTGATCATGTGGATAACCATGCAGCCTCTTGTTTGTACCATAGTGCGCTGCCAAACCAGGAACCACATTTTGCCCAATGTCTGATTTAGTTATCTGGATCAGATAATTACTGCAGTCTTGGATTGGGACATTTATCGATTTTCTCATAACTAGACATCGATTCATTGTGATGTACTGCTGCTGTGCATGGAATAATCAGACGAATTTGACATGTAATGAGGTGATCATTGTCCTGGCTCTAGAACAATGTCATTCTGGTATGTGTTCCGGACATTACACAACAAACACAATATGCACACAAACAACAGACATTCACACAGTATTGTGGATGGTAAAGATAGATAGTGGTGTGTATCGTTGAGTAATGGAAGAAGTGGTTTTATATACTACAGTTATCAGTTTGACCACAGAAGCAGCCATCATTTTTGTGATACATTTATGAAATATATTCTATTTGTATGTTAAAGATATACTAATTTCGTCCGATAAACTTTGATATCGTTATTCAGCTGTAACATATTCATTGATTTTTGTTGCTTGTTAGTAGCCTGTTTTTATGAAATATGTTTCCTTCATTGATTGATAAGATAATTAGTCAACCAATTGTTTGCTCACTGAACCGTGACACATCAACAAAACCGTTGGTCTTTTGCGATGATCATGTTACAAGTATTTCTATAATTTGGTGTTATCAAAGGTGCATACCAACACAACACAATGTACTCTTTGATTACTTGATTTAGTGGTTCATACAGGTGTGTGTGTGTTAATTATATCCTTGTATTTAGCCCATTTACATATATATAATGATTTATATATTCTTTTTATTTACTATAAATTTCAATTAATCATTGAGAGATACCTGTGTAATTTTGTCTATCTCTTTTATTGAGAGATACCTGTGTAATATTGTCTATCTGTTGTATTAAAATATACCTGTGTAATATTGTCTATCTGTTTTATTAAGAGATACCTGTGTGATATTGTCTATTTGTTTTATTGAGAGATACCTGTGTAATATTGTCTATTTGTTTTATTGAGAGATACCTGTGTAATATTGTCTATCTATTTTATTAAGAGATACTTATGTAATATTGTCTATATGTTTTATTGAGAGATACCTGTGTAATATTGTCTATCTATTTTATTAAGAGATACTTATGTAATATTGTCTATATGTTTTATTGAGAGATACCTGTGTAATATTGTCTGTATGTTTTATTAAGAGATACCTGTTTAATACTATCTATCTGTTTAATGGGTTGATTTTTGAGAATGTGCTTTACTTTTTTTTTGTTGGTGCTTGCTACAGCTGCAGTTAAATAAATTAGCTGGAAACTAAATTACTGATTGAATAAGGAGTGTGCTAATTGTAAATATCTGTTTTACCTAATACAAGTGAAGTGAGTCGAGAAGAAATAATGCAGCTGGTGGAAAAGGTCAAATAGTCAGAACTGTTTTGTGTCTGTCTATTGCAAATAAATATGTTTATGTTGGTTTAATAAACTGAGTGAAATAGTTTAAATTTAATGGATATTTATCCCTAACAGACTGACGGTAATTTCACTAGTCCCTTAAATCAATGACGTATTGTATTAGATTTTGAGCTCGTTAAATAAATATTGAAAATAGTTCAATAGGTAAAAAAAGTAAACGTGATATCTCGTCATCAGATTTCTGGTGTACTACTTAACTTGATAAATGTTTTATTTTGTTATGATAAGATGTCGTTGTTTATTTTTTGTTTTGGCTGGCTGCCATGTACTTATTGGTTACTCGATTTTATTCTCTGTGTTAGAGATCTAAATTTAAGTATTAGCAACAACAAGATGTAGGTATCTAGGGGCATGTCTCTCGATGGGTTGCTGTTGTGTAAACATCAAATTACTGGTTACGAGAAGTCTTTTGGCATTTTAAGTGTTGAGCTCTTTACACGTAGAAGGCCTGACATAAATGTGATATATTGTTTACATTAGCAGATTGGCTGGTCAATTTTCTTGTTAGTGTGGTGTTTATTAATTGTGGTTCTGAAGTGTTTGCTTTTGGGAGTACATTGCTACTGAAGGATTCACCCATAGATGCCTCTACACTAGTCTGATTATACGTTAAAATAGTATAAGTTGTAAATGTTAGTAGGCGGATATGACAAATATTTGTCTGTGGCAGAGCCTTAGATTCAAGGTTTCCGCTCCAAGTATATAGTTGAATGTTATTATAAACTTCTTGTGACAATATTTTATTGGGTATATGTAAATTAGTCATCTAAAAATTCTGAAATAACGGTAAAATTATTATTTTGTCTCAAAGTGTCAGGATTGGATTATGTTTGACGACCACTAATTGTGGTTGCTGCTAATTTTGCAATGAAAGACAGGCAGTGATATTTACAATTCAGGGGCTGCCTGGTTAGATTGTGGGATTAATTAAATAAATTGGGTTTCCTGTTCAAATGATCATTAAGAAGAATAAATATGAGATTTATTTCCCTATAATATGCTATAGTATGTTGAACCTAGCACAAGTACTGTCTTTCAGCTGTGAACTGTTTATGCAAAAATTATATATATATATATATATATATATATATATATATATATATATATATATATATTTGTTCATTGTGAGATGTATCATCTTAAACAATTATTTATGCAAAATAGAAATTGCTGACAAAGAAAATATATATATTATATTCATATTTTAATTTTATATTTATTTAAATTATTGTGTATAACCTGAAACAAACATTTATGTAACATAGAAAAAGTTAGGACAACAGTGACACTGAAATATATGTGAAATATATTCATAATGGGAGTTATGATCTGAAACAAACATTTATGTAAGATTGAAAAACTTAAAACTAAGAGAAATACAAGATGGCACACATTTTGGCAAATTTTTCTCATGCTAGAGCATAAACTTTGATTGTTTTGATATTATAATTTCCTATCTGGAGCTTTTCCACTACAACAATATGTCTCATATATTTTTCTTGTTCCATGCTGACAGATATCTGATGGCCTTGAGCAATCTGACAGACTCATTTGGTGGCTAGAGGTTTGACAATGCATGTCGTGAAAGAACTCTGCTATGCCGATGCTTCTTCTGGAGTAAAGTGTGAAAGAGACAGTGGACACTGTCAGGATGATAGAGCCATAACAATGATGGCAGATCAGTTTACTAGCCACTCAGACAAAAAGAGTGCCGAACATCGGAGCTCATCCCATGGATATATGCCTCGTCATTTTTCATCCCGGAGCCATGGATGGCTAGTTGCTATTGGCAAAGCTTGCCCTCATGGTGATTGTGTAGATCCACCAGTCAAATGTACCAGTTCTGGACTGCTGGAGAGTGATATGTACTGCGATGATTTGGAAAAACCAGTGCAAAGATTAGGATCTTGTGACCCAGATGAAACTGAATTCAGCCAGTCAAGTTGTCCAATGACATCATGTGTACAATTTGACATAACTCAGCCACTGGATACTCCAGATGAGACAACAGATTCTAATTGTAGATCACATGATGATGTCAGATTGTTTAAAATGTCATGTAGATCAGATAACGTAGAAGAAAAAACTGTTCAGGATGAAACTTTGGTAGAACATAGATTATCCGATGATACAAGTGATGAACTAAGAAGAAACGTAACAGTATCATCAGCATCAGATGTGAGAAGCTGTCATAGAATTGAAACACGATTAACTAGGCAGTGGTCTAGTTCATCAAATGATGTCTTCATAGATGACCATGAGAAATATTGTGATACAACTATTAATTCATTTGGCTTTGAAGATCCAAACATGTATATCCGAAAAAATTCTGATCAACCTCTGAAACGTGCTCATCGTAGCATGAGTGATTTGGGGTTGTGCAAAAATGTGCCAACACTAAATAGGTCCAATTCAAGGCTGCGGGCGCTGCTTCAGAACCCAATTTTGCGGAGGAGTCTTGCTCAGACCATGAAGTTAGATCCAAACAAGGAAACGTTTGATGATCATGTGTTTGAGAAACTTTCTACCAAAATGGATGAAACATTCGATCTGTCGGTGCCAATTGGTAATAAGTTTAATTCTGTTTCGGAGAGCTCAATAAGACTATGTTGTTCTACTTCTGATCTTGGAATGCTAACAAATTGGCACCAGTGTTTGGGAGGTTCAGAAGTAAAAAAATCCATAAACTTTGAACACAACATCGGTCAGCATGACTGTAGTGAATTGGATAACATAACATCAGATAACAAACAAAATTCTAATGAAATGAGCTGCAAGAAGGTACCAAGTAGTCCACCATCTTCCAGAGTGATAGCAACATCTCCTAAACAGTTATCTTCATTCCGTATTCCAAGTTATATGGAATTCAAAGCAGAGCGCCGGCAACAAAGGTTTCTTTCCAAGTCAGCAGCAAATTTAGCGAGCCTCGTTCCTACGATATTAGAGGAGGAGGACTCTGTGGGTGAAGGATATAAACTGGCTAAGAACA
Organism: Paralvinella palmiformis; assembly: GCA_025642065.1. Taxonomy (NCBI): domain Eukaryota; kingdom Metazoa; phylum Annelida; class Polychaeta; order Terebellida; family Alvinellidae; genus Paralvinella; species Paralvinella palmiformis. The sequence continues at coordinate 81,521 of JAODUP010000546.1, read as the reverse complement.
TGAGTGCAGACAGTAGACTAGTTGATAAAGGAGTTGGTTGTTATGTGGATACAGCATCATCTACAGCATATGAAAAGGTGAAGGATAATAAAGATAATAAAGAAGAGACAAGTTTACAGAATCGATCTCATTATAGGTCTGATTATAGGTTAAGTTCAGTGTCTAATCCATCAATATCCAGTCATACAGAGGGATGTTCTCTCATTAGTGATCACATAACTAGTCATCATAAAATCATTGATGGATTTCAAGAATGTGAGGATAATCACTATCCAGAAGAAGGTGTATCCGGAATTTGTGGGGATCAATGCAGTGCAAATTTTCAGATTGGTTGCCACATGAAAACTGCTGAAATAAATAGCATGTTTTCTGATTATGCAAGTGAGTCAAATGATGAGTTTTCAGATGGCTTGGAAGATGTCCTTCTCAAGCCAACTATGGATCCTAAATCAAGACACATGTGTCACTCGGATCTCAGTTGTACACTGGATGAATGTCTCAGTAACCCTGCCCTAGTTGAGGTGTTCTCAGACTCTGGTTGTCTTGTGGACAAGAAATCGTTTGAGTCCGAACTGGCATCTGAAGATGGCACTTGTCTGGATTTAAATGAGCAGGATGGTGCCATGCTGAGATCGAGCTCGGATGTTTCGGAAATGTTTGCTGAAGAGCTGAGAATGAGAGGAACACGAGAACCGAGAAATAAACAAAGCAAAAGTGATCCGCTGAACATTATTGAAGAGAAAGGTATTTGCTGAGGAAACCAAAATGCTTAGTTTTGAAACTTTAATTTGATCACAGACTAACACTGAACCTTTTTTTATATGTAGACTTAAACAGAGATTTTTGTTATAGGTAATGGACCTGGATCTCATGCCAGTTACCTTCAGCGAAAAGATTCAAAGGAGGATGTTATTAAATTCCTTGAAAAGAACATATACGAATCCAAGTCATCTACAATTGATATTGATGCTTGTCATGACAGCTATTTTAAGCATCATAACAGAGAGGTAGATATTGTGTTATGGGTATTTTCATGCTGTTAATATATATCGGATTGATCTAACTGATGTACTTAATTAACGGTGTTTGTTTTTAGAACTATATTGATACTAGAAAGACTGCTGTTAATATATTGCAGCTTGATCTATTTAAGTGTGATTGGCTGAAGCATCAGAATTGGTCAATATACGTCTTTTTTAAATTGTAAATTTTGTTTATATATCTATATTATTAGAATGTATGAAATTTGAATTTGTTAATTGAGGAATGATTACGATATTGTCAAACTGAAAACGGGGTCACAATTCAGTGAGAATATTCGCTCTGTTATAAATTCATCTAAATCTTGTGAAGCTTGATTTTTAAGAACTATCTGTGGTGGGTTTTCATGGCACAGTTGGACGAATTGCTTCAGGTGTGAAACGTGTCAAAAAGTGGCTATGGCCATCCCCATTTTACATGATATTCTTCGTCGGTTCATGTTTCTCTTTTATTACGTAAATTCTGCCAACATGAAGCCTGGAGCGTATCACATGATCAGGTGGTATTTAGAATGGTTGCCATGCCTGTACTGATATTTGCTTACAACTTTCCTACCTCAGAAGAGCAAGCGTTCTAGGTCCAAGCACAAACGAATCACTGCCAAACCCCCAACTGGACGTCAGAAGGTAGTCAATGTTGATGGTGTTGACGATATCGTCTTCTGTACACTCTCACATCACCTCGTTTTCTGTTAGTTAATGATGTTTCATTGTCTGTTCTTGGCTAACTGTACACTGGCTGTAGGCAGTTACTGTCTAAATAGATTAATCTACGTGACACTTAATTAGGCATTCCTTCTTCGAGCTTTCTCTTGCAAGACATCTGGAATGTCCTGATGTCGCAATCATTAGGGCACTGCCTCGCAAACCTCTAGGTCTGAGTTTGAGTCTATGCGAGGTACCTATGTTTGTGAGATCTCATCCAGGGGGTGACCCCTTGACCACATGTCCTAGATGTGATTAGTGAAAAGTCTAAACCAACTACTCACTCACTCACTCACTCACTCACTCACTCACTCACTCACTCACTCACTCACTCACTCACTCACCACCACCACTCACTCACTCACTCACTCACTCACTCACTCACTCACTCACTCACTCACTCACTCACTCACTCACTCACTCACTCACTCACTCACTCACTCACTCACTCACTCACTCACTCACTCACTCACTCACTCACTCACTCACTCACTCACTCACTCACTCACTCACCCACCCACCAACCACCCACCCACCCACCCACCCACTCACTCACTCACTCACTCTTTCATGATATCCAAATTGTTTTGGTTTTATTTTAATGTGCATGAATTCTCTTTCATTATTATTTAGTTTTCTATATAACTGTGATAGATTCTAGAAATGACATATTTCTAGGTAGTTTAAGAAGACCGAATGTGGAATTAACTGTCAAGTTTGTTTGTTCTTTGTTTGTTTGTTTGGGTATAAAACTAGCTACTGCTAATATTTCAGCATGATTTAATGTTCTAAATGACTTCTTAATGTTGTAATAGCTTTGAAGCTAAATTATATTAGATATATTCAATGTGTGTGTGTGTGTGTTCTTCATCATGTAGATATTTCTAGTTCAGTTGATATTCACTAGGTGGTCATATCAAAACAATCGATGCTGGAGAGAGTTGACAGTGGTGTTGGCAAAGATAGTGTAGATGATCCTGTGAAAACTGAGGTAAAGTATATAATATACATTGTCTTATGATATTATTAATAAAGATAATAGTGGTAAATATAGTAATGATAAATTGGTGATGATGATGATGATGATGATGATGATGATGATGACAGGCTTTTAGCTAGAACTCCACCCAACAATTAGAAATGATGACACAGAACTAAATTTGATGAACACTTCTTTATTAAAATTGTTGTCCTTGGGAAAAGCAGTTTACTTTGAGATAAGTTATGTTAAAATATAAAATAAGTTAAATTTCCTGAAACAAGCCAGATATATTAATATAGTGATTCTGCAGTAATGCTTAATTATATATATATATATATATATATATATATATATAATGCTAAAAATAGATACAATAGCTCATTGACATTCCCTTGCTGTTTACAGTCAGATACCTCCATAACCATAGATTATACTTTTGTGAATTATTTTGCATATTCTGTAATCAATATATTTATTACAGAACCGGAGTCTGATGGAATTATTGGCTTCTAGCGTACCATGTAGCCCTTTTTATGCTAAATACAGTTTAGTAATAGACCTAATTTAAAGCAAATTAATGACCTAGCATGGAATACCAGCATGATGTTGTTAGGGTAATGATATAAATAGAACTGTTTTAAACATAGCAGTTGATATGGAGCAATTTACATGTTAAATTGTCGAGAAAAAAAGGTGAAAATATGTAATAAGTGTAGCTGTTGATTGTGGAAATAAGGAAACATTTAATTATTTAAAGAAGAATAAATATAATAATAACAACAACAATAACAATTCAAAAATTGTTTAATAAACAATATAAAAATGAATCCTATAATTGTAAAACAATACTTTCCTATTATAGACTGCACTGATCAATTTTACATCTAAAACAATTTAGACTAGATGGACGTTTTGTTTATTTATTTACTTTTCTACATGTACCGGTAGTTTCAGATTTACGTGCAATTACATTTACGTCCTCTGTGTGAATGTTTGGTGAAATTTTAAAATAGTATGGACACTGCTATATATCAACAGCAATTCAGTGCATTTTTTATTAGAGAGTAAAACTAGTTTACTTCTTCTGAAAATAATCAAAGCTAGCCATATTTGTATGAATACTTTGAACAGTAAATTATTAAAAACAATAAACAAATTTGGCATCAATTGTTTTGTTATTGACCTTCGACACAACCCAGTCACAGTAAAATCATATCATAGATTTAACTACAACTGGTATTTAGCCAAATATTTATGAAGAAAATATTAGTAAAGTTTAAATTTATTGTCCGAGTTCTATGATGGTTTGAGTTGTCTTGTCTTGTGGTCAATTAATTAAATTACAAACACTGAAATATTGTATGTATGTAAGTAACATTACCTTTCCTAGCTAAAATGATGTTAGTAATCACAACTAATACAAATAAAAATTTGTATATTTAGATGAATAATAGACTGTATTAGACATAAAAATGAATGTTCTACATTTACCTAAATTTACTTAAATCAATGTTATTTAATTAGGGCTGTATTTATTTTTTTACTAAAAAGGCAAGTTAACTTTTTGTTTTTTAACTATTCTAGACAAAGCTGTTCGTAGAAAGAATTGTATTATCTGAATTAATTGTAATAATTTTGTTAAATTAGGTGACTAACTGTGAAGATTGCGGTGATAAGATATGTCATTCTGGAGATGACGATGGCAACTTGGAAGACTCTCTCATTTGTATTGGATGTAATCAAAGACGTTATCAGAGGAAGGAGGCTGTTGTTGAAATTATTGACACAGAACAGAATTATGGCAACGATCTAAATATCATCAATGAAGTACGTATGATATCAGAGAATTCCGTGCATTATGATTTGTCCATGTTTTGTTCAGGATTCTTGATTATATTGCTTACAAGGCTCAATATATATACAGGGTGTGAAATAAGCACCTACCTGGTACCCGAGGTGGAGAGAAATATTGGTAACTCCCATACGAAGCTAGCCCGGTCTTCTTATATCAGTTGGGGAATTATTCATTTATTGTTGATATTTTAGCCCAAATCAAATTTGTTTTGACATCTTATCTGACCTACAAAGTTGGTACATTATGAAGTTATCTTTATAAATAATGAAACATCGTCGATGACTCGTGAATTTGACGTCTGTAAATTCTGAGGTGTTAAGATTGTTAAGTTATTGACCAGGAGATGTCTAGTAAAACGTTTAGTGAGTCCTTCATTAGTACTGTGATAAGAGCTGAGTCAGGATCATGAACGGGTGGAGATGATGATTTATATGATATAATATTTAGTGATGAAAAGGAAGGCTTCATTTGAGTGAGTGAGTGCTTTGTTTAGATTTGGCACTCGGATCACGAGTGGGATGTATGACCAAAGAGCTAGTGTTCTCAGAAATGAGATGAAACAATAGGCTAAGCCAGAATATATTAAGATTTGAACCTCACCTTGGTGCTCTATAGCACAGTACATTATGTCATATGCTATATAAGTGTACCGTTAGCCAGATGATCACCCAGCTGTTCCAAATGGATGGACACACATTTTACATAGGTGGCTCGAAAATGCACTGGGCAGCCTTAATTTATGTAAAATATATCTGGTTTGGTATTTTATTAAATTTAAATGGGATAGAGTAACCCTGAAAGCATCCAATTTTTTTCAAGGGGTTTACAGCACCCTCACCATACCCCTAGCTACTATTTGTGTCTATCCCTCACATTCAGACATTCTCAAATGTGGACCACCTGCATTATTTTCCTGGCTAATACACTGTACATAAGTCCCTTGTTCATTGGAGGACATATCTGACACAAAGACATTAAGTAAGTTTGTCAAATGTCCTTTTTTGTATTCTGAACAAAACAAGCAATAAAAACCTTGATCATGGTACAACAAATTAAATCAGTGATGTTTAAAAATATCTGGGCTGATAAACATCAGGTATGATTAAACGTATACCAGCTTTGATGGCTTGTAAAGATTGTGAGCTTATTTTATACTCTGTATATATTATAGAAATGTTTTGAAAGAATGATGTCATTAACTTGGATCCTACAAGTTCACAATTAAATATATATATAAATGTACATATATAATAGAAGAGCAACAGAAAACAAATTGTACGTAATCTACATACATTTAAATTTTTGTTTGGGTTTTGTTTAAATTTTTAAATCTTTTTTCAGCATTTCTTTGAGACAATGAAGAACATGGGTCTTCTTAATGCTGAACAATTAAAGATAATTTTCATCAATTTAGCTGAATTAATTAGTGTGAACAGGTTCTTCCTCACCCAGTTAAAGAGTGCCCTAGGTACTGCTGCCAAGATGAATGATGAGGTACATTTTTGCTTTCATTGTGTTCACAACAATTTATAAAACATTCTGTTATGCTAAGCAGTTGTTAATCATTAATACTGGTTTATAAATATCTTTATTGTGCGTCCATTTTTGTAATATATTGACTGTCTATTGATATACTCTTTGATATTATCAAGTCTCTCTTGTATATCTGATTGTGGTGTTTGTTTCCTTAATTTTTGTGGGGGTGAGAAAAAGTTAATAAATATATTCACAAAAACCCCAGTCAAGCCACATTATATAACATAGAAGTGAGACCTAAGATAAATCAAATTCAAATTTTTCAAATGATGCCCAAAAAACCTTTTGATGTCACCAATTTTAATAATGGCTCAGCTTAGATGATGTCTACATTTATTAATTTGATGCTTTATCTGCGATAATAAATTCTTGCAAAATTATTTTTTAATTCCAGCTACTTTGGTCAGTTAATATCGGAGAGTTATTTCTCAACTCTTCCAACATGTTACTGGCTTATGAATCTTACTGTGTCAACCAGTCGGCTGCTCCAGTCTTACTCGACAAACTGCTGGAAGAGAAGGATCTGTTGCGGATCTTCTTGGATGTTACACAGCGAGAGAAATCAGTTCTCAGAAAAATGGATTTGAAGTCCTTTCTTATGGTTCCCGTCCAGAGAGTGATGAAGTGCGTTCATTTTGTGTCTGCGTGCCTTTAATTATTTGATGGGTAAATTTCAAAGAGAAATTCGACTGAAGAAATATGATTAAAAATAGACTGTTTATTTCAGATATCCACTTTTGTTGAACCGATTATATAAAGTGACACCATCCACACATCGTGACTTTGACAACATTAATCAGGCACGAAGGAAGATTGAAAATATCTTGGAATTGATTAACTCAGTAAGTTGTTATTTGCTGTAAATTTGTTTCCTCTTTTGTCTAATTATCAACTGTTTAATTTAATCAACATACCAAGATTGATTTACTTGATTGATTTGGTGTTGTACATGTATACAGTTGGGAAGGGGGGGGGGTGGAGACTCTTCCGTAATGTGGTGACTAGGGTCAATAGGTTGTGGACCTGATTATAAGTGGCGGGCCGTAGCAGTCTAACGGGTAGCATGTTGGATCACAGATCACTACCACCCGAGTTCAAATCTTGGCATGGGCATATCTGAAGGATGTTTCATCTTTGACTTTGCTTCATTACCTTTGGAGGTCGCTCGGCCCATTTAGCCTAACATGTGTACAAAAGTGGCCATAAAACATCAATCAATCATCCTCATTATAAGTGGACTGTAGAGAGTAATGGTAGATCTTAAACTGCTATTAATGGTGAAAAATATGCCGTTTTCTGGGCCATTTCCTCACTGGTTTTAGCCATTTTAGAATAAGAGAACAATCATATTGGATAATTTAAGAAAATCAATCGATAATTTGTTGTGTTTATATAATAATTAAATAATTTAAATTTAAACACTAAATTGTGGCAATCCAGCTAATACTGATATCGCCATATTGCCTGATTAAATGACATTTCAGATTTATTCATCTGTCAGAAATCATGTAAGTGACATCAATCATTTTGATCATTAAATGGAAGTTATTACACATGTAATTAGTTAAATACAAATACAGATAATTGTGAACTGAAATAAAAGTAATCAGTTAATGTACAGTGAAATATGGTGAGGAAGTTATTAATTGTCACACAAACAGACAAAATTATCAAGATAAATATGTGTTTGTTCTATAATATGTAATTTGGCTCCATTTAAATATTTAGTTCTCCAGTTTACATTAATTACCGGACACACTGACCCGACTAATTAATATCCTTTTCAGATGTTTTCGGTTATGACAAATATTTGGTGTTAAAAATTTGAATTTTTTATGAAAGGCGAAGAGCTTATGATATGCAAGAATGTTCAGAATCATTTATGTCCTGAAAACAAATAATTTAGATGCCAGCACTTATATCCGCTTCCCATCGTTTACAAGATCGTGCTATAATGGAACCAGACAGTGTATCGATCTCAGGTTTCTAATAACTAGAACATTGATCGATCAGATAATAGAAATATTCTTTAAGTATAATATTTAGATTTATGAGAAACACAGTCATCCAGGATATAGTTCATCATAAAGTTATTTATTTAGATGTTTTATTTTTATTATGTACATGAAGCTATTTAACTTGATTTTGACTGCCGAGTTATATAATTACTCTACTGAGTTTGAGAATTTCGGAACTTCATTTCATGATTCACTCAACATGATCAGCATTATTCTCCACTTGATGATGATGATTGATTGATGTTTTACAGCCACTTTTGTGCCCTTGGTAGGCTAAATGGGCACGACTGATAATCAGATTTTGTCACGACTAATCACACATTATTTGACAATGATTAATAATATCTCTTGACTCTTACCTATGTGGGTCATTATACATACTGTGATTGAATTCAACCCAGTTAGAACACATGTATTTGTTATTTAGATGTTAGACATACTGGAAAATGTTTAGGTATTATTATGTGAAATGTATTTTAAAATTGGTGCATTTTCAATTAAAATATTGATACACATTTATGACGATTTGTTAATTTGTCTGTTCTCAGTGCAAATCAATATGGAGCACTTCAGAAATTTTCAAAGAGGTTCATTACGACGTCATCTGAAGTTGTGGGGGTCAAAATGAGGCACAAATTGGCAAACAAGATTTAGCTTGCATGGAAGCCACTGTGCAACAGCATTAAATAAATGAGTTCCCACAACAGCGTTGTCCAAACAAGATTCAGCTTGCACTGACATAGATAACATGTTTTCTACTCAATGCACACTGTGCAATGACATTACTCTAACAACATTCAGTTTCCACTCACTTACAATAAGGTACATTACTGTTACTAAAGATATGTACTGTGCAAGACTATTACTTGAGCATGCCAGTTCTCAAATCTAAAAAGGTTTGTATTGATTGAGTTTACTCTGTTTCAGTTTTGAACTCGTATCAGTGACAGCTCAGTGACGGTGCTGTGCGTCAATATACATTTATAATAGGAACAAGTAACCAAGCCCTATTTCAAAATGGCACCGAAACATTTATGACAGAACTAGCATGAAATGTTTTGGGGATATTTCAACCAACTGATCACCAACTGGATTATTTATTTCCATAGTGATGGTGTTCTCTGCCGGTTAGCATTAAAGTTAATCAGTGAGCTGGATGTTGGAGTATAAAGTAGTACAAACTCATAACAAATACCTACAAGTACTGAATTAAACCTCTCCACTTCATCTCCATTTTATACACTTTATTGCTGGACCTTGGTGACAGACACGATGATGTTCATAACCTCATGAGTACTGGGTTGGTTCCACGTGGCACTCCTTGTTGTAGTTATAGATTTGGCTCCTGGACTGTAGGTAGTAAAACACGATGGTCTGATGAAGTAGTGGAGGTCCTGGCGAGGCATAGGGTGAATGTGTGCTGTATACAGGGAACATAATGGAAGGTTGGAAATAAAAGGATGGTGAGAGGAAAGAGTTACCAGTACAAGTTTATGTAGCAAGGATGATCGGATGGACATCATGATGTGTGTGTGTGTGTATTGGTTTCAAAGGAGTGTGTAGACAAGGTGGTGGATGTATAATAATAATGCATGTTTATACAGCGCCAGAACTAGGTAACCCTGTTCTGAGGCGCTATACAGTATTATTATCCCTGACTCAGACCTGTTTCCACCCAACACACATCTCAACTGCCAAGGGAGCATACAATGCATGCTGCCACTAAAGGCACAAAGCGTTACTTGAACACATATCCATCACGTCCTGTCAGGTTCTCTTTTTTTATTGATGAGTGAACCAATCGTCACATGGCAGCATTGCAGCTTCTGGAGCCTCGAACCCGCAACCCTTCGGCTACGAGTCCTATGCTCAAACTAACTGCGCTATCACGGCTCAAACTGTGTGAGTGGACATCTGATGTTGGTGAAGACGATGATTGGGACATGTCGTAACAATGTGATGTACTACAAATTGACAAAGCCAGCTAGAGAAATTAGCAATGCACATCCCAGCTGCAACTCAGAAATGTGACTTGGCAGACATACTGTAGAACGTTGAGATGGTGGTTCTTAATGGACACTTAAATGAGCATGTTTGGCATGTAAGTGACGGATGTGGAGGAATGCATGGAGAGTTTGGCTTTGGAACAAAACAATGCAGAGAGTGAAAGGATCTTGCAATTTGAAGATCCAGTGTAGATTGTTTAAGAAGGATGAGAACACGCTTGTTATGTACATTTCAGGTAGATTAACTCCCTCATTTGATTACCTCATGATATTTAAGCGGAATAGAAAATACCATTGCCACAGTGTCACAGTACCATATAATACCTTAGTCACATGAAATTAAAAGGAGTGATGAAAGTCTGGTGGGAGAAATCCCAATCCAAAAGGAAGGTATAGAGCCTCAAAGGTTCAAAGAGATATTGGTGTTGGGGGAGGATGAGGGGATGATGTCAACAAGATATGAGAGAGAATTGAAGGAAGGACTCTTATGATGGCAGCAAGGCAGGTGTGTGGTTGAACAAAGGGCCAGTCAAGGCATCACTAGACACGGTGGTGGTGGTATGAAGAGGTTGGGAAGAGAGTGAGTGAGAAGATATTAAAGTACGAGACATGATGCCGTGTAAAGGATACAGCCGTGGAGGAAGCCGCATTGGTAGAATATGAGATGGTAAAGAAGGTTGCAAAGAAAGTGGTTGCTTAAGCGCAGCAGCAGAAGAGAAAGAAGCTTGACAAGAAGTTTAATATGGAGGAAGGGCAGAGATCAGCATTGAGGATAGGAAAATATCTGACAAACGAAATGCTGAATGAGTTGGATTGAACTGTTTGAGGGATGATAGTGGTAAAGTCAAAGATGTAAAGTCAAAGGTGTAAAGTCAAAGGTGGTCATATGGAACACCTGCCAAATGTAGAGACTGTCTGGGGTGCAATGGTAGAAGGTGGAGATAGTTGAAGTCCAAAGAATGAGTATCAGAGAGAGGGATGTAGAGATAGCAGTTGGACAGATAAGAAATGGGAAGGCAGATGAACTGGTACAGTTGGTGGGTGAAATCATATGTGCAGCTGGTTAGGCTGGGGTGAAGAAGATGATGAAGATCTGTGACATGATGATGGATGAGGGAAGGGTTCCAAGGGACCAGGACCTAAGTATTCTTATGCTAATAAACAAGGGGAAATGTGATCTATAGATGGGTCGTATCAGGCAATAAAACTGTTAGAACATGGATTGAAGGTACTTAGAGAGGATTTTGGGGACAATGTCAAGAGAATAAGTGAGTATTGATGGAATGCAATTTGGATTTATACCCAGGAAAGGGATGCAAGAGAGGTTTTTGGTGAAAAAGAAAGCATTGATTAATGTATTTCTGGACCTGGAGGAGGTATTCGATAAACTGCCAAGAGAAGTGGTCTGGTGGACATTGAAGAAACTGGGGGTTGAGTACTGGCTGATGAAGGATGTAATGACAATGTATGATAATGTGAGGATAACCGTGAAAACAAAGTATGGGAGCAGTGAAGAGTTTAAGGTGAAGGTGGGATATATCAGGGAACGGTGCTGAGTCTATTACTATTCAGGACTGTTATAGAAGCACTGGAGGGAGGGATTGCCATGGTAGATATTTTATGTGAATGATTTGGTATTTGTAGCTGATAGCATGGGGGAGTTGAAGGAGAAGGTATTGAGAGGGAAAGAATGCATAGAGACAAAACAGTTGAAGATCAGCATCAGCAAAACAAAGGTGATGGTTTAAGGGAAGAACTGTGTTGATATTGAGAGGACATGGATGTCTGTGGAAAGGGTGTTAGAAGTATCTCAGCACAGTGTAGAGGATCCTTAAGCATTGCTCAGATGTGAAAGGTTCGCTAAGTGCAGGGTTCTCACGTATCCTCAAAAACCTGGAAAATAATAAATCTAAAATGTCCTTGAAGTTTACAAAATCAAGATGTCCTGCAAATATGCTGGAAAAAATAGTGCCTGCGAAAAAATCCACTTAGAACAAAAAAGCCTGTGAAGAAAACTTCCATTATAGAAGAAAAACAGTACTGGTACATAGTGTTGATATCCTATATTAGTTAATTTAAATAAAAATGAGTGTATCAGTCAGCTAGAAGGGGTGTGGAGGAGGCTCTACCATAAAAAAATTAATAATCGATCATACAGTAAATAAATATGAAATGCTTTTTCGCACATATCTTGATTTATTACCATTAAATCTTGTATACTTTGTCTTGGAAAATGGTATGAGAGAGTAGGCTGTGGAGAGAATATCAGTATACAGGAAAACATGTGTCTGGCAAATATTGTGGGTTCTAGATAGAATTGGAAAGTTCTGTTATCTAGGAGATATACTGAGTGGAGAAGTGAATTGAGCATCAGAGACAAGAGTGTGTTGTACATGAGGGGGATGTTTATAAAACTGTCAGTTATCTTGACAAGGAAGGATGTGTCATTTAGGATAAAAGTGAAGGTGTCATAATGTGACATGTGTGAGGAGTCCAATGTTGTACGGAAGAGAGACTTAAGCCATCAATGTAGAGCAAATAGGATGATTTGAGAAGATAGAGATGAGATTGCTGTGAGGGATGTGCAGTGTACCTCTGAAGGATAAGGTACCAAGTGTAGGGCTGAAGGAGAGAATGTGGGATTGAACTGGTGACATGTGTTAGGGAAAGATGATGGTGACTGGGTAAAGAGAAGCATGTTGTTTGAGGTGGATGGTGTGAGGAAGACTGAGGATGACCTAGAATCAGGTGGTGGTCAAGGATATGAGAGAGTGTGGACTATATAATATAAATGCCCACGATTGGGTAAAATGAAGAAGGCTGGTGATGGAACCCATTGGTCAATCTCCCAGTAAGAAAGGAAAACAGAACATAAAACGACTTGTTGTTGTTGTTGTTGTATTATTATTTGCTGGGCCATTAACTTTAGTGAAGAGCAACCTTCACCTTTGTCTTAGTGGCCTGGGTGGGTGGTAACTATGCTTTTTATGTTAATTTCTAACCTTGGTAAATGACATCTTAACAGGTTGTGTATGATAATTAACCAAGATTTGCACCAAGGTATTAATTATGTTTTACGGCAGCTAGATTATAAATTTCAAGGTTCTAATCAAAGCTCTTTGGTTTTCAAAACCAGTTTGTGAAAGATTCCTCCAAATTTTGGTTAACTTTTCCTGATAACAATGATAATAATAATAATTATTATTATTATTACATGTATTATAACCCATCTAGTTTGTATTATTAAATATGGCGGTACAAATAGTAATATTTCTTTGTTGTTATTATTATGCAGACCTTAATTATGTGAGGGTTGTACGTACACGAAAGTGCTCAGCAATAAACTAACCAACATTTACATTAATTGTAACACCTTTATTGGGTCAAATAACCTGAAGCTAAATGAGGAAATAGATCAGGAAATAGGAAATCTTGTTTCGATGTAATCTTCGTAATTTTGATTTCAATCTCATAAATGAACGGAGATCAAGTTTTCTGTCGTTTTGTTCCGATGTGGCTTGTCTCGTGATCTATAGCTAGGTGACATAGATACGATCTAATATGAAAACATAAACATTTATTGTCAGTGTCGTCCACAAACAAACATCTGGCTGATAATATCTCCACTGCATCCGTTGCTTTGGAGCAGGATAGAGAGATGGTACTAAAGTGATTAGGGGTTGATTATTGGCAAAATATTTTATATCCCTGCAGGATTTTTAATCTTCATTTATACAGACAACATTAATATTTTATGTGGGCATTTCTGATGATGATTAGGGTTTGAAAGATTTAAAGGTTTTGAGAAACATAATTCATATGACATGTGTACATGTATTTTACCAAAAACTACAAATTATGACCTGGTTAGTTTTGTCAAACTGTTTTTGATTTCTATTTGATTTACAGAAGACCAAAGGATCATCAATGGGCAGACTACGCAGGAGAACATCATCACTTCACAGGTCTCAAGATCTCGATAACAGTGCTTACGAGAACATTGAAGTGCACAAAGTAATGTAACCAAGTTTTTTCTCTTCATTTGATCTATTTACTGTATTGGTATTTCCTGATCTATTCCTGTCCTGTTTCACTGATATTTTTTTCACGTTTCTGTTTGTTGCTTTGCAATTAGTGTTCATTCAGTTAATGTATAAAAGATGTTGACAAATCTATGGTAACATATCATCACACAAATAGTGCCATAAAATATTATAATATTTTATGTTCAGTGTTTTGATCAACTCTCATCACCTCAGCCATATGTCATAGGTGTGGCCAGTACAGAGGCTACAAAACTCAACGCACCTGATCAGCTATGGTAAATCAGGTGTTACCACTCTATGAGACTTTGTACAGATCTCTCATTAGCACGTTTTTAATCAAAATTTATGGACACACTGGATGGAGTACTCTACTGCTTTACCTAGAGGTCACGTTTTAAATCCAAATTTTTGCTAGGCGTTGGCCTAGAGAACTTCCCCGAACCAAATGTCCTAATTGTAGACAGGAGAGGTTAAAAAACACTCGTTCATTTGTTTAGTTGAAATTTGTTATCTTTGAAGACTTGATGAAGAGATAATGGAGAGAGAATAAGGAGATATTACATTACTTTCAATGTGTATAATTTGTGTGTGTTTACCATTATTGTATAAATAATCAAATTTCATCACTTAAATTCTAACCATTAATTCAACAAATAAGTGTTTGACATAGTCGGTCTTTGTGCCGTTTCAGGTTGTTATGGAAGCCTTGGATTGGGATGCCAGCGACATCTACTTTTTGAAAGAAGGCTGTCTACTTTGTGCAGCCATCACAGACAATGTGATGCTAAAAAGGGCAAAGAGTCTCAAGTACACCCAAGTCCATGGCGTTATAATCTCATTGAACAAGGTAGCCATAACAAATATATGTTTGTTATTATTATTATATATTCTGGTGTGGTGATTATTAATCACCAAAGCCAGTGCTTTAGGTAGTTTGATATACAATGGTTTAGTTTTGTGCAATTTCTACTGAAATCTCCCATTCCTCACATTCTCAGCTTTCAATAAACAGATAGAGCTAGTGTCTACACCCAGTTTATTTCCATATTGGACACAGTTATTTACCCTTACTGGCTGTTTGTTCACACCTGTGTTTTATGAGCATTTTATTTGCCAATACTCCATTAATAAAGTAATGGTGTATTTTGTGCATTAATAAGTATGCTGTGCTTCTGAAATTAGCTTCTCCCTTATACTATCACAGAGAAACAAGGTAAAACTGGTCAGTACCAAGGTAGTTTACATCCTTAGTTGGTCTTTAATGTTCTGCTTTACTTCCTCGGGTGGCACCACCATAGCCTAACTGGTAGTGCAGTTAGCCAAATACTTCTAGCACCCGGGCTCAAATGGTGGCCAAGCTATGTCCAAAAGGGTGTTTCGGCTTTCACTTTGTCTCCTACCTTTGGAACTTTGTTTGTCTCGTACCTTCCAAGGTCACTTGGCCCGTTTAGTTGAACACGCACACGAAAGTCACAGGCTTTTAATCATTTAATTTTAATTCCTTGACAAGGCAACTCTATACAGCATTATTCAGTATCAAATTAGAACTGATCCCATGGCCCATGAGTTCGCCGTCATGCTCTCTGCACCAATAACAACTAGAGTTTCTTACTACATATACCCAATTTAAAGTTTATTAGATTTTCCCAAAACAGAATGCTTCATGTTTCGTGTTAACTGAATCTTACAACTTCCTCCACAACCAATACATTCTGATTATTATTATTATATTATATACCTTTTGATTGTTATACAAGTTCGTTATCTCAGAATTTCAGTGAACCCGTAGATGTGAGAAGTGCTGATTTCTTCAAATGTTCTCGCGTACAAAGTGCTGCGCTGGTTTTATTGAAGGAAAAAGGAAATAAACCGCAGTTATTTAGGGTAAGTAAACTTCATCAGGCAGTAGACACAGGGAGTTGTTTTTCAGTATTAAGTTTCCATTGTGGCAGTTCTGTTGTTTCTATATTTTAGTGCTATTTTGAAAACAAAATACATTTCATTTAAGAGAGCTGCTACTTAAATTTTACATGAGCACTCTTATAGTGCAGCATTTAGGGCATTTCGATGCAAATGTCCAGACTTTGGGTTCGAATCTGATTTGTACCTATGTATATTGGATGTTTCCTGGGAAGGCACCTCCATGGTCTAGCAGTAGGGTGTTGGACCACAGATCACTACCAGCCATGTTCAAATCTTGGTGTGGGCATATCTGAAGGTTGTTTCATCTTCGACTTCGCTTCATTACTTTTGGAGGTCGTTTGGCCCATTTAGCCTACCATGTGCACAAAAGTAGCCATAAAACACCAATCATCATCATCTAGGGAAGTTGCTCCTCAGCCATATGTCCCAGGTGAGGCAAACAACAGGGATAAATATATCGTATACTCAACCTAAATTGGTAAGAGAACATATGGCTTGCTGAATGTTATTCAAGTGGATTAATGATTTTGACA
The DNA here is from genome assembly GCA_025642065.1 of Paralvinella palmiformis. Classification (NCBI taxonomy): domain Eukaryota; kingdom Metazoa; phylum Annelida; class Polychaeta; order Terebellida; family Alvinellidae; genus Paralvinella; species Paralvinella palmiformis. The sequence continues at coordinate 64,877 of JAODUP010000546.1, read as the reverse complement.
ACTTTATGTCATTTAAACATTCAGGATTGTCATATAGTGTTTCACTCGTGTTCAATATGGAAACTTTTACTAAAAATGGAAAACTAGTTATAATTTTCAAGTTATATGGCGTGATAGATGTAAATTCTTCTGAACAGTTTGTTTTTCTTGCAGGATCCATTTTTGTTACATCAGTGTATTGTTTGTCTGAACCATGATAATATGGATTATTTTGAGGTTCATGATGCTAATAAAGAATCCTTGCTAATGAAGGTTTGTTTATAAATAATTTGACTTCTACTTGTATGAACTCTGTCTACAAATTGTTGTGTGTTTTTCATATAAATGATGTTTGTCATATTAGATTATAATTATGGTTTCATTGTGTATATATGACTATTACATTTCATCTTTTTTTCAGTGCAAGGACCCAGGACAAATGCAAGAATGGTTTAAGCAGCTGCACTCATTAGTGTTTCAGCTCTCACGGTGGAGACATCGCAGGAATGCCTTGGCTAATATTATGTTGCATGACTTGTAGTTGGACCTCACTGCTTGCACATTATAAAAGAAGTGGTGCCATTTAATATTCTGCTATACAAATTATTTAATAGAGACAATAGTAATTGTGTGTGTGTGTGTGTGAATTAGAAAAAAATTGTAACAAAATCCAGTTCTGTAGGTCTTATTTAAAATAAGTACAAGCTGACTTATTAAAATATTTTCTATGTCTATCTTTAATTTCACGTGAACCTAATCTGGCTATGATTAGTTCACTTATTACAACCATTCTTGTGTGCATGTGGTCTAGTATACTTGTGTGAGCTTGTTTTACAAAAGATGTCGCCAATATTTCATCGTCTTCATTCAGATTTCATACATAGCTGCATTTTGGTTAAAATATCCATATTTTGTATTTATATCTGTAATGTGTTTGGTCTAATAACATATGTATGATCTTGGCATTTTGCTACTTAGTCTTACACAATTGAAAATAGTAAAGCATTCCTGTTTTAAAGGTTTTTCAATTTAGAATGTGTCTGCAGTTACATACTTGCAGTGTTTTGACATACATACACATGTGCACACACACACACACACACACACACACACACACACACACACAAACGAAACAAAGACAAAGTTAGGTAGTATTTTCTATAATTTTTGATAACATGAGGATGGATCTTGACAGCAATGAACAACTTAAATGACGTGAATCTTGTACACTACACACTGTAACAAGGAAACTGTGCTACCACGATGCGCGTGCGCGCACACACACACACATACATACACACTGAAAACTAAACACACTAACAAAGATCAACATGGCACATTCAGTACAGTATTTTCAAAGAACTCGGTGGCTGGTTCAAACCAAGTTCTTATCATAGGCTGTGGACAGGTGGCAGCACTGTATGTGGCATTATACTGAGATGGCTCGGTTCAACTTTGTCAGATGAAGCACATGGATGGCCATTTGACAACTTTGTGGGTCTCTCCATGACTCCAATAGGTGAAAATAACACCTCAATGAATTGGCCTAATATGAACATGTATATATCTGGTGTACAAACAATAAAGTGTATAGATAACAACAATGTGGCTTAGAGAATAACTCTGCCAAAAATATTCACCACAAGAAGCTGAGTTTATTTTGTGCCCACAGAAGAAATATTCCCACTCATTCAGAGCATCTCCTAATTAATAATAAGGACAACATCTCTATTTGTACCATCAATTGTCTTCATAAAATGTGATGCCATACAAATATAAGCAAAAAGCTGCAGTTACCAACAGAAAGCAATTAAAAACTTACAGAATTTTGAATTTCATCACTGGTATATTATTATTACTGAATTTCCAACTTTTATTAACATGAACTGCCTTCAAATGTTTTTACACATAATGTTTGTTTGTTTTAGCATTTATTTTTAAACCATAGATTAGAAATAAAAATAATTACCAACATTCGTGAAAACAACCTTAGCTTCTAGCATGTGTCAAATAGGTGATTAAAATAACAAATAAAAAGAAGAAAAAAACATTTTGTTAAATACAATGAAATATGTAACTGAATGTTGGAAAATTAAACAAAACTAACTTTTCATCAAGTGATCTGGTGAAATATACAAACCATACAAATAATTTTCAGAAAAACTCCACTAGAAATATTGTATATGATACTACAGCAATAAAAATATTTTTATAAAAAACAATCAGAAGGTATATAGTTAGCAATTCTCTATAAGACTCAAATGAGGCATAATTTTAACTGATGTAATAGATTTTTATGGACTGTCCCCTAACCTATAACAACATCAGCCGAGAACGATATCTAACCAGATAATAATCTAATATCTTATTACACACTGCCCTTCAAATGTGCACACAGTAGATTGTTAAGTAACACAGACTCGTAGAATAGACTATAGAACGTGGAACTTATTCTGAAAAATGCAAGCATATCTTATATCAATCTGTGATAGTTAATGTACACATATATAACCTTTGCTACATTAGTTTTTCTCACTTAACGTAAATATAAACATTTATTTAGTAAACAGCACAATTGGCGAGCTGAATAAGAAATATTTTGGTGTAATACAAATCACCAAATTTGGAACCCATTTCCACATTAGTCAAACAATATTGTCTGTCACCTAAAATCATATCTAAATCGTTTGTGACGATGATTACAAAGATTTTATTTGCTCAGCATAAACTATAGTGAAGATTTGTATGTTAGCCTTTGGGGTAAAACACACGGTCAAGAAGTGACCTGTTACTGTGACCTATTAGTAGTAACTAACAAAATGTTATTGGTGAAATAAGAAATGCAAAATGCCAAAAAAAATATGCAACAACATCAGCTGTTTGTTATATACAATTGTTATAACATTAACTAAAGTACTTATTATTAGCTTAATGTCTGTGAATATTGCCATTACCGTAAATGTTAGACTGTTCTCATTAACATAATATGTTATAGGGCAACTTGAGCTTTACTTTATTTGCAGGTTTCATTTTTGTGAGAGCCTCTCCCATCATTAGCCGGTATATTTAGGTTGTTTATCAGACTATATTAATATGTGTTGCACAATTAAGAGTATATATATATATATATATATATATGATCAATGACAATAACATGACACAATGTATGACTATCCCAGTACCATTTAAGGCTAGATACTGACTGACTGCTATTCTGATGCAGGTCCCCAGCCCTCAAACAGTCATTGAACTTCATCTAGAATTAACATTAATCACTAGATTCCAACTTGTTAATGACAAGCCACCAACAACACAGACCAGCTGAACACAATAAACAAATAACACTGAACAAATTAGACAATGATGACAAGTGAACCAACATCATATATCACATCACTGTGATGGAGACATACCGACACTAACACACAGACAGAGATGATTCAAATATGGACAAACTGAATAGTCCTAATAAAACCATAGATGGCTATCCTAACCTGCTGTGTAATTACCACAGCTTTGGAAATTCCATTGATAAAAATCCCGGATCTCTTCTCATTTCCCAGTATTTGCCAGTGTACATGTACATCTCTCGCTTGTCTTCCTCGGTTTTCCTGAAACAGATTCACATAGCATCTAATTAGACTAATAGCAGTAATGGTAATAATAACAACAATAATGATAATAATCATTTTTACCGATAAAGTAAATTAAATAAAGTGCTCCCAGTGGCAGAAACCATTCACAGACATAAACTGAGGTACATAAAACTTTCATTTACGCCATTTTCCATCAACAAACAAACTTTGTTCAGGCGTTCTAAAACAGATATGTTTATATGGATCTGCTTTAATCATAAGAATCTTAACTTCATAAAAATGTTTATTATGTAAAATGTAGTTTAATTCATAAATTTGCTGACAATTTATATCCAAAATATTTGTGAAGATCACAATTACAATTGTAAAATAATGTCATTATCAGTTTTAAGTTTGAACATCGATAGCAAGAGCTGCTCAAGCAGCAATTACCTTTATTCAATGTGTGTTGAAATCACACAACAATTATATAATGATGCAAATAGCATGGCCCACTAGGTGGCATTAAGAGCAGGTTTGACTGTATACTGTTTTAGAGTCTTTTTTTCCATACCTCCATTTAGTAGGTTATGTTATTCCACACCTTTACTTAGCTTCTACAGGTTACTGGCAATTTATTTAATTTATGATATTATATCATAACATTATTTTTAGCTGTCAAATATATGCACAATAATTCACTATGCTGATTTAAGGTTGATTTTACTATTAAGGATATGAAAGATCAATATCCAATTATTGGATATGAACCGAATACCCACCAATTTTTGGCCCAATACATTATCTTTGATACAGATATAATCACAAACAATAACTGAGAAACTTCTGAACCATAATGCATAATAATCGCAACAAATAAATGATGTATGCCAAAAACAAAAGATCACATAAACATACTTACATGAACCAACGAGGACTGTAGGTGACTTTCTCCTCTTCACGTTTCTTCCGAGTTTCACGTTGTAGCTGTTCTATATGATGTTTTTCAGATTCAGCCTCTGGAATTTTCCCCTCCTCAAGCAATCTGTTTGAACAGTCAAACGTACATTAAAAAAAATCTATCAAATACATTGAGAAGCAATTTATGACAACAGACTCTCCATCAAAACTATTTCCTTATCAAATATAACTGAAGACTGTCTCCTTAATTTCAGTCTGATTTTATTTGAAAATTATGACAATAAAATATTAAATTAAGTATATAGTTCTCTCATCAGGAGAAATGTCCTAGAACTGCATGTTTTGTTCTTTTACCTTTGATCTGGTCGGAGTCTAGTGTCTGTTGGAGCATACAAATGAACCTGTTCCTGGTCAATTTCATTTAGTTCAATGGCAAATCTTGTAAAACCATAATATAACTCATAATCTTCTGGCATTGAACCTTGAAATATAAATTTATGGTTGAATAATTGGAAAAATGAGTGGTTGGGGCAAAGGTCTGTATTATATTGTTATACCAGGTGAGAATTATGTATATATGGATTACACCAAACTGTACATCAATAGTTATGAACATGTATGCACACACACACACACACACACACCTGGTCTCCAGATACATTTAGCTGATGGTGCATGTCCATAATACAAGCCTTCATTCCATTTCCCAAACAGATGATGTACAACTTTTCCATCAGCATCAGTTATTGTACCATACACTTCATGTCTCTTCTCAGACCAGTAGCTGCTCTGATAATAATAAACAAACACAACATTTATAACTAACTATATGATAAAACGTTCAAAATTAACCAATTGAGACTAAAATCATTATTATTCTTTATCATATGTGTGATATACATATCTGTAATGTGATTTACATAATATATATATATAAAGCTTTCATATAATGCTTGGACTTCAGTAATGTTCACAAATATGCAAGTAAACATCTTCTAGGTGTGGGCAAATATAAACAAAAATGCTGCCATACAAGATGATATGAACTGATACAAACTTAACAGCATGTACCCAACACTACTTTGTTGATATGAATGATATTAGAGTTAACAATTATATCTTTATCTGGTGTGTGTATGAAAATCGTCATAGTATAATATAATAATGAAGATTCAATAAAGTCCCTTTACAAACACATTACACATTGATATCCCAATAAGATGTATGTAAAATCCCAATTTGATCTTTGAATTATAGACACTATATATCAGTAAGTAAATGCAACCTGAGCTCCGGTGGCCTAGCGGTAAGAGGTCAAAACTTTTCCAGGGATTGAGTGCTGTACTTTTGAAGTGACCATTCAAATTAAACCAGCCACAGTTGCTGACATTTACGATTTGACATAATATCTGGATTGCGTGAGGTGATTGTTGCCAGTTGTAACCATTTCTCCCTAAATTTGCACATTCCCTTAATTTCCGGCCACTCGAACTATCACCCAGATTATCTAGTCACTGCATCACCTAGCAGACACTCAAAAATATCTAATAGTTTTCTGAATAAAACCAAAACAAAAATACTTCGGCAAAGTATATAATTAAGTTCGATATATAAATGGACACATAGGTTTATTATAAGAATTCAGGAACAACCACCTTTTCGAGAGTTTTCAAGGGTCTATATCTGAAAATGGAAGATATTCAAGGGCTTTTGGGTATCCTTGAAACAAAATTCCCAAATTCCAGGGTTTTAAAGGATTTTGTTCCCTATTCTGAATTCACTGAAGGCGATTGATGTTATAATCAGATATGCCATATAATGGGGAGTTACAATAGTCTATATGAGATGTAACAAAGGCATGGACTATAGTTACAAGTGCTTCTTGTGTAAAGAATACTTTTAAACAGTAGATGTCACCATGTGAAGTAGCACCATTCTGAATTTGCTGAAGGCAGTTGATAAGCCATAGCCTATACAGGACGTAATAATACAATAACAAGTATTTTTTATGTAACAAATGCTTCTAGACAGTGGATGTTCACAAAATGGTAGTAGACAGCTATAATGACGATAACAGACTTTGTTTTTAATAAGAAGTACTAAATAATTTTGATACAGCTATACCACATATAAATAACAACTAGTTTGGTTTTAGGAAAAGACATGATACCCCATCTCAGATCACAGACCATTCTACAAAATAATGCTTTCATTGGCAGTCCCCTAAGAGTTTAATTATATTCTTATTACTGAACTCATCTAAGACAGTAATCAGCATAAAGCTGAGTGAACTAATAAAGAGATACCAGCTCCAAACAATATGACTTAGGTTGTTTAGTCTGCCACATTACCCACTACGCTATCAAATAGCATTATTTTGTCATCAACATTGAACATAACAAATGTTGTAATGTATGATCTTTGTTTACTTCACATATACATGATGGTAATAATAATAATAATATTAAAATGATAATAACAACATAACAATATGATTTCTTTTACAGGGTCCTATATAGTCTGTAAGAAAATTACTATAATCCACTTAACAATAAAACAGAATTATCATAGACTTATACCATCATACAAATATACAGTAAAACTTTGTTACCTTTGTAAATGTCAGTTTACACTTGATGCCATTGGAATGGTTAATTAAGATGACTTCTCCATAATGATCAACCCAGCGTTGACCACCAAGAAGGTTATGAACACATGTAGTAACTTTATTCCACTTGTAGTGGTCCTTATATCTGGTGAAAAAAAACAAGTAAGAAAATTAAATATCTCATTTTTTAGGTTGTCTTTTATCTAAAGGAGGATCATCAGCTGTAGATATACTGAGTGAGTGATTGTCTAATTTAGTCTTGCTGGTCTTTCCATAGAGAAGCCCAATATGACAATTTTGATCCCCTGACTTAGATAACTACAGTGTTAATAACTGTGTTCATGGAAGTAAATTATCATTATTATGGCAATAATAGAATTTTAACCTGTTGCTATTTTGAAGAGTACACTAAATGAGCTAATCAGTGTCCACAAGTAATAACTGAAACATGAAATGCCCTGCAGACATGGGCTGGATTTGAACTCAGATGTAAGACGTTTCTTACCAACCACACTACCAGTTGTGCTATGTAGATGCTCATAGTAATGGTGTTAGAAGGTTTCTAAAGTTCTATTCATGTTTTCACAGTTAACTGTATACACACAGTTCTGACCAAGTTTCGTTTCAAATAGGTAAATGTTCAGAGCTAAACCTAATACTAGTTTTTATAGTTAAGTTATTTTTGAAGATGGGAGAAAATAGAGCTTTAGATATTTTAGCTTGCAAAATTAAAATAGAGAAGACTAAATAACAATATATTAAACCCAGAACAGTGCTATCATAAAATGTTTGAATATTTTAACTAAAGGAAATTGTTATTTATTGTAATCTGTGGATACTGGTGGCTTAGGGATAGGTTACTGGATGTCTGTTTATTGATCATGTATAAAAGGATGCCACAGTTTTGAGTACTATCTCAGGATGTATATACCATATAGAATCACTATGTACAGATATCCAGGTTTTAATAATTTAATAATGCCCATGTCATCACACACACACACACACACACACACAAACACACACACACACACACACACACAATGGATTCATAGACATGTGTCACCCGGATAGCTACTATTCTTTTAAATCAATGATTTCCCTATTAAGATCACAATTAAAAGTTGTTAGCTGATCATGTATATCATATTCAGATTTATTCAAAAATAATGATCTACAATACCTGAAATTAAAGCTAAAATATTCACAAAAAGGACTTTTAAGTGATTTAAAAAAAAGAATCTGTTCAAATATTAACATTTTAGTGCCTATATCTTAATAGGAAAACGTATTCTGAATAAAAGGACAACTACCAAATATGACAATAAATCAGATAACATTGGAGGTTAATTGGCTTAATTGAAAAATGATGTTTCAAAAAATGATACCAATAAATAGGAAATCTATCACTGTGTAGTGAGTGTTATAACCCGAGGAAGAGCTCAGTCCTATATCTCTGGTTCAGCCACAACATTATAAACACACTTTCTTCTATGTCTAAAGTGAACTGAAGATAACAACACCATCTGTTATGAGAACAATATTAAATCATCTAACTAACAATTAGAATATCTTAACCCACTTACTTTGGCAGTTTTAAGTTAACTGTTCCTATTGGTTGGACCTCCATAGACTTTCCCCAAAATTTGGTTTTTACTCGGAGATCTGAAAGGTGAATGACTTGAGAGATGATGATAATGATTATCACTTGTATTAATTTAAAAATATATAATTAAGTGTCTTATACTTGATATATTAGAGACCGATTTGCCATGAATTAATACATACCTTGCCACCAGATAAAATTCTTTGACTCACAGTTGGCAGCTGACACTGGGGGGTGGTGGCTTACCTTGAAATATATATATAGTTGTGTAAGGATATCTGTTTATATAACAGCGTGTGTGTGTGTGCATGTGCACACTATTTAGGTCAGGACTGTTTGTCAGTACATTAGTATGACCAGGCCAATAACAGTTAATGTTATACAACAAAACATAATAATAATAATAACAGTAACAAAACAAAAGTTAGTAGTTAATACTCAACAGCAGTACATATTTGATGTAGTATTTTTGGAACAATAGTGACATGCAAGAAAGGGCGTGAATAATGATGAGGTTGAAATGTTGACAAAGAAGATTATTATCAACAGCTTCTTGTCAATCAGTCTGTTTATCTATCTGTCTGTTTATCTGTATGTTTGTCTCTGAGTGTTTAACCAGATGATTATGCTCAAACCAACATGTACCTGTTCAGAGATGAACCTCCACCCCTTATCTTCTCTGATACACTCATAAGTCTCTCCTAAGAGAGGGTTGAACGGCTTGGATGCAGCTCTGTAATATGTTGAGTGATATGGACTCACAGCATAAGCTGCCACCAACACCTTTAATTCAGAAGTGTGAATAAAATTCATTAACAAAAATAAATACCTAACAATTTATTTTGCATTAATTAGTACAGAAAAGATGAACCAGTTATTTAACACCTCAAGACCATGCAGTCATTTAACATAACAGATTACTATTAATTAATAATGATATCAAACATTTTTACGTATTTGTAAAATTAAGTAAAAAGAATACTGTAAAAAACATAATTCATTTAATATAATCATAATCTTATTGTAAAAGGATGAACATACAACAGCACTTCTGCTGGCATTCACAGTACTGACCATTTGAAAGGAACTAATTTGTGTTTAAAATTTAAAAAACATTATAGTCCTGATGTGACTCAAATCAATCATTCAATCCTACTGCTTTAAAAAAGCCAATGTCTATCACAAATCTTTTTTACAAAATGAAATAACACTGGCTACTTAACATATTAAATAAAAGGAAGGTCTCTCTCTCTCTCTGTGTGTGTGTGTGTGTGTGTGCTTCTTGATAACATACCATTCTCTCAAAAGGATCATCAGTCTCTGCAGCTCTATCCAATAGTTCTGTATATTCTAGTTCCTCACACAATCTCTACAAAATATCACATTATAGGTTAAAATTAAAACATTTCTCAAAAGTATTTATTGAATCATCTTTAGAATCAAGGCCTATTATACAATTCTAATTAATGTCTCATACATGAATGTTAATTTTTGGATGTAGTTCTAATACACTATTAGGACACTCTGCTACTGTGGTTAGAGAAAATGTGATACAAACCGCCACATTGGAGATCAAATATGGCTTATGCCTATATTTGTAGAATGTTTCCAGATTGGTTGTAAAAATCATGATTTAAAAGAAAACAATATTTTTCCGAAAGATATCACACTTTTATATCCCAGGTATAATCAACATTGAAGATTAACAAAGCATTGACTCACTGAGTAAATGACACACTAATAAATTCCCAAATAGGCTGAAGTTTATTTTTAATTATTTTGAAATAAGTAGAAATTAAGTAGTGAGTACAGCATAAAATCTCAGGGCCATACTCAGGGTTGTGTTTCTTCCTGGATTGATGATTGATGTTTTATGGCTACTTTTGTGCACAAAGTAGGCTAAATGGGTGGGTTTCTTCCTGGAAGAAAGGTATTTCTTCCCTTCCCATTAGAAGAAATGGGTTTTTCCCGGGAAGAAAACCTTTCTTCCGGGAAGAAATTGGGAAGAAACTCCCAAGGGATACAGTAACCTAACAATGCAAACTGATATGATATTCACCAACTCCCCTCCACTGTATAAACAATTTAATGTCATGCCACACTAACCACTGAGAAGATAGCTGTGACTTAAATGGTGGTGTTATTCTTTAAGTATTATCCACCTCTAATGTATTAGCTAAACTTAGGAAGTATCACTTCCAATTATTTAAATCAATTGATTGAAATCAACCCTGTAAGGTCTATTTAAAATCTTAATATATGAATTATGATATAGTTATAGAATATATATATATATATATATATATATATATATATATATACATATATAATGTGTATTGTCAGCATATTTATTTTGCCAATCTTGATATTATGGTTAACAAAATTCAATTTCATATATTATTCAATAGAGGTCTAGTAGTCCAAATCCAAGTTTCCCCTGAACATCCTATAACAGAACACTAACTTAGCTGTCTTCTCATAGCCTAGACTAGAGAATATTCTCTCAATAGATGCAGATGATAACATATTAATCTCAATAGGCACCTCCGTAGTCTAGTTAATATTTGTCAAATTTGAAAATAGCAAATCTAAATTTGGATAATGAATTTGTACCATTTTTGAGTTTCTTCCATTTTGGGATAAAATGAAAGTATTTCTTCCATATATAAATGAAAGAAACCCAGTTATCTTAACAATAAAATAGTTCCACCTCAGTTTACATAGAAATACTTTTTACAACTACAGGGGAAGCTATCTTAATATTTAAGCAATTGAACCAGACCTGAAAACAGTTAGCCTTACATTAAGAATGATTTATAATCAGTGAAGACTAATACACTGGAGAAACCACCTTTTATGGACTTTTAAAGAGAGATGGTCAATCTCAAGTCAAATTTATGTACTTCATATGAAACGAACTGTTTTTAAATAGCATTAAGAATGAGTGTGTGGTTTGTTTAGATTGAACATTAGTCACATCTAGGACACAAAAACTGAGAGGCAACTCTCTAGTTATTAAATAAAACTCATCTCTGTTAAAAGAAATAAAATTATTAAAGTTAATGCTCTGACATTTTAGATGGAATCAACTGATCTATCTGAATAATGATATTGGCCTACAATTAATACTATATATAAGAATGATTGACTGCCATCTATAAGGTTAACCATCTAAGACAGATCACGCACCATTTGAGAAAGTTTACCATTCATTTTTCTAGACACTTCACCACTCATTTTGTTGTTGTTGTAGAATATGGATTCAATCCGTAGATGTGAAAAAGGTGTAAAGTCATGTCTATGGCACATATATCTTATATGAGGATTATTGTAATATACATTATTATTAATATACCACAGATACAAATGTAATACTAGCAATCCTGGTAACTGTATATTACTAAAGTTTAATTGCCATCGATATATCAACTAACTGGGTTTTGCAACCATCATAAGCCCATGGTGTATCTTTCCCAAACCTACAGTAAAAACTAACAGGACTTTTGAAATGTGTATTGTGCCAGGGTAGGTTTAGACTCTTCTATTTTAGTTAGACAAAAAAATTACTATTTAGACCTTTTTTAAGATCCATATTCATTACAATATTATAGTGGATGGAATTTGCTAAATGTCACAATGTTATGTTTTGAGAGTATCTGCTATATTTTGATTGTTTATAATGTTATTTACTCTGAATGTGTTGTTCATATTTAAGATAATTTTTATTTTCATCAATATTTCACACAATTTAGTGATGTATATATTAAATAATTGTACAAAATCAATAGTTTATATGGGAAATGTCCACTAAAATTCAGTGATTTTTCATGTCTTTTTTCCTGTTACGTCATAATAATTTACCACAACATATACATTGACCTGTTGAATCTTATTTTGATATCTCAATTTATTATATATATGAATTTCCAATTTCTTGTAAAACCATTTATAAATATTTACTGAATATAAGAACCAAGCTTGAACGATGGGAGAGATTTGGGTGAGCTGGTGATCTTGGCTGGTAAACATCCATTTGCCTCATGATGGTCATGCGACTTAAATATTCTCTCCTGATAGGCCAGTTGTCTTTGTTTACAGTAAATAAAAGCACATGGTGTTTTTATATGGTGGATTTCTGTCCCATTCCTGTTGATTTATTTAATCACTGTTTTTTCCATTTCATGTTAATATTATGACATAAATATGGATCCCATATATCATATTAACTGTTTTCATACTTTGCTGAAGAAACTACATGCAGTTTTTGGTAACTTAATTGTGTTTCTTCCTTGATCCTCTGTGTATGAATTATTACTGTCTTTGTTTGATATGTTGTGGTTTATTTTATATTCCCTTATCACAGTCACAAGAAGAAAATTCCTGGCTAGAATGTGGACATGACCAATAATTTATTACTGGATGAACTATGAACTGTTGATTATTATATACTTCTATTGGGTTAGATTGTGGATCAATAAAACCAAAAACTAATAATAACTGTCTTTATCGCCTTCGATGTCTATCAGGTAATTAGTAGCACCTTGGACTATTGATCACCTGCGTTTGAATCTCAGCATGGACATGGCTGATTTTCATCTCTGACTTTGCTTCATTACCTTTGGAGGTCACTTGCCCCCATTTGGCCTACCATGAGCACAAAGGTGGCTGTAAAACATCAACCATACACAAATTTACAATCTGGTGTTCTCCCTCGATTCCAGCACAGTTTTGTTCTAACTAGTAAAATAAATATGGTTTTAATAGCTAGTAAATTTGTGCTGTAGTAAGAAATTTGTTGGGCTAGTAAGAAATTTGGTTTGGCTAGTGGATTTAAATTTTACTAGCTCAGGGGCTAGTGAGATGTAGAAATATTTTTCTGGCCCCGAGTTCTTAGCATGTTTTACTGCACTGATGCCAATAACCACCTGCTACACGATGAGACTCAGTTGTTATTTCATAGTACAATTTAGTAATCACTCAAATCACAGAAATAGTTGAAGATGTTGTAGTCGAAATTCAGCTTCATAATTCCAGAAAAGAAAACTGTAAAGTGACGTTCTGTATTGCAAAAGGAATACAAAGTGAAGAAGAAACAAAATTTTATTACTAAGTGGAGATTTGAATTTCCGGGGTTGTTTCATGATGAGGCAGCCAGAAATGTTCTATAAAACCTGTAGTTAGGGGTGTACCTACTAAGGTCAACCTGGCCAGTTCTCAGACAAGTGATTTTTCTTCCGGATAAGCAAAATTGAAGTGTGACTTGTCCTACATGAAAAGTAGCCAAAAATGTTAATGTCGAGTCCTGAAAACTACAAGAAATGTTTTCCTTCTGTTTGCTATTAATTATGGACAACATATGGGAGAAGTGTATTCGTCAATAAATGTCCACTGAAAATGTTATGACACATCTTTATTGTTATTTGACACCTTTCCATTGCTCATTAATGATGAAACTTGTGATAATTCCGGGACAATTTCGTCACATCAATAGTATAACGTGGATGGTTCAGATACATCAATGGTGTAATGTGGACATTTTGTGTTACAATAAAATTAATTTATATTATTAATAATTATTGAATAATTAGTGGAAAAGGTTAAAGATATGCTTATTTTGGATCATATGTAAAAATATAAATACTATTTGAGGCTAACATGATCAGGATTGAGTGTTTAAAAAAAAAAATGCACCTGTTTCTAGAACCAATAAGCCCCCCCCTGGAGTCGAACCCACATATAATATGCACTAAAATCAACAAATTATCAGCAATATTGATTCAAAACCCCAAAATTCATCATCATCATCATCACTCTCTTCACAGAACATCTGTTATATCTGGTCGTGTGTCATCATACGTGTCGTTGCCTTCTTTGTCGGAGTCAGATCTGTCATACTGTTCATCCCACAATACATTATCTTCTCTGCCATCTAAATCATTGCTGATAGAGCACTTCTTGAACGATTTGGTAATCATGACATGGTCGATTTAATCACAGACCATTTTCACCCACTGTGTGATGATAGCCACTTCAGGTTGCCTGCTGCTGGCAGTAATTAACAATGTGTTTGCTGTAATCATTTTCATTTGATGTGGCTTCTATGGTCATTCTTTGAGTGGCCTCATTTACCATTCCGTTCAATTACACACGCTCATGTATTTCTATAGTAATGACACATTTTTGTGATCACATCACTAATTAGAGTGTTGGATTAAATAATCATGGCAGTTATCATGATTAAGTTTGGATTTAAAAGACAACAGAGAAAACACATCTAATAAATTTGTTTATTGTTCAAATATTAATTATTAAGGTTGAAAAATATTTGGATTTTAGAGTATAAAAAGTGTGATATTTTGAGACTAGAACTAGTAGAAGCTACACTTCTTTTTTTAACCCATAGAGAGTGATATGCTCCATATTTATTTGTGCTAGTCAACAACCTGATACCAATATTCTGTATATGCACCAATTTAGTAAAATAACTTGACTAGAGCAGACCATATAATTGCCGTAAAAATATGAATTTATATGTCAGAAGAGGCCTTGATGAAACTCATCACAACATCGTCAGCAGCAGATCATTGATATAACTCAAGACATGTCTACATCAGACCTACCTGTAGCACAGAGAGTGGCTCATTTAGAGTGACTGGCATCGATATCCGTGACAAATCCTTGCCAATATTCTTACAGAGTAGACTCCACAGACTGAAGTCTGTGTTTGGCCGTGGAACAGGCAGCTTATCACGGTGTCCTGTTTGTAGCTGCATGTCTATACTGCTTTCGGCTGTAATCATCAAACAACATAGATCAAATATTGCACGCACACACACACACACATGCATGTGCATGCTAATACACACACATTTTATGTATATTATTTTTTCAATCAACATGATTTCTTTTTCAATACAGAGCCAAAATTAACCAACAGGTTCTCCAGAATAATGCCAAATCAGTTGCAAGGAAATAAATAAACACACAGAGCCTAAAGACAGAAGATGGCAGCTTAGTCTCCAGCAAGGCATTTACATTAACAAACATGTCAACACCTTGTGAATTAACACCAGCATAATTAGCAAAAACAAAGACACACCATAAGTGTAAGGTTCTCAAATATAGACAATTTCTGCTGGCTCAATTGTATAGTTTATTATGTGTCACAGGGCCCTCATTATAAACTGTTATAACTCCAGTATAATTACGCAAACAAACATTTATCTTTGAAAACAGAAATCCAGGTAAGTGTAACATTACATGTCAGCATTAATTAATTAGATTAATTTGGAATCAGCATATTTTGTGTGCATATGTATGATTGGATTACACTTATTATGTAATTGAGTTATTATAGCCTTCTGTTGACATAAACCAGTCCTCATCAGACTTACATATAGGTATGTTGTTAGTCTCCTCAGTGTCTGATATATCACTGGACACTTCATCATCTTCTTCTTCCTATTGATTTGTAAAAGTAATTATTTCAATTATAGCATATATAATTCATATATATATATAATTCATATATAATTCATATAGTTTTATAAACTGAATATAATGTTGCTTCTGCTAATTACTAAATATCACACACACACACATTCGCGCATGCGCACACACACACACACACACAATTACAGCACAATCTACCAACCTCAGAGCTATCAGGACTTGATTCTCCCAAATACTCAGCAGCATCATAGAATTCAGATTGACTCTCCCATGATCCAGATACGGCTAACAATGGATGTTGATCAGACTGTAATTAGACAAACAGATGATGGGAGGTGAAGAAATATTTAACAAATATAGCGTATCCGATGATTCAGGTGACAAAAGATGACTATAATTAAACTTAAACATCAGTCACCTAGGTCATTACATGTATTTACTAGTTATTTAAAAGTTCTTTGTTCATGTGAAAATAATAATATTAAAACAAAAACATACTGTTAGAGTGATATTGAGGAGATGTCATTAATTAACTGTAATTAAAGTAACAATTATAAGAAGAGGAGATAAACTATTAATGTGTACATCTGTTTATTTCTCGAAATAAGTCTGAATGTGTATTAAGAATATTTAAAAAAATCTCTTTCGTGTATCCTAATTCCTATACTAATTCCTACATTTATGTGGAATACATTATTAACAACTTTGGAGTTAATAATGCTCACTTTTGTAACACTCATGCTACATTATACATGCAATATTTAACTAACAAATATAAATAGCTATAAAAACTGTATAAATGTTAACACACACACACACATGCACACACACACACACACCACACTCACAGAAGAAAACACTAGGATATTCGAAAATAACTTACCAACAATTGGAAATCATATTTCTAACACTCATGTACATTGGCATGACACTAGATTACTTCTATAGAAGGGGATTAGAGATGGTGTTATGGTTGGAAAGCTCTTTAGAAAAAGTGCAACTGTTTTATGTGAAGGAGTGATGATAAATATTAAGAGTCTGTTCTTTGTTGTCAGAACTAGACACATGAAACAGTCTCCATTATATTAGACTGTGATATGTCAGAAGACAAATAACAACATTTAAATATAATTACTTTCACATTGTATATCTTTAAATAGAAGTAACATAATGGTTTGATCCCATTGAATTATAATATTCTATCAGTTACATGACTGTCTCATGTGATGTACTCATAGTGGTGACCAAATTTAAAGTAATTAGTTATTGTATGCAAAATAAATACAAAGATATGCTAGGTGTATGTGTGTGCGTGTGTGTGTGCATATATCTTTACATGTATGTGTGCTGACTAACATGCATGAACATTTAAATAGATGGCAATGTGTATACATGGACATAAGTGTTGGGTTAATTTTAAATGATTCTCACTTGCCTCCTCATCTTCAGATAACTCCTCACACTAAATATGTTAATGTTGTTATTGTGGTAATTTATGAAAATAATGTAAACAATCACACAATAGAAATAATAATGATGACCACGATGATGATGATTATGATGATTGTGATGATGATGATATCGATGAGGAGAAGGACACCAACAGTGATGACAGATTCCATTAAACAAAACTATACAATCATGGCACAGAAGAACTGATGACGATAAGAAATGAAAACATCAAAAACTTCAAAACTACCTCGAGCCCACCATAACATATAACAAACGGTCTTCAGGTTCATATCTATATACATTATAGACACATACATTACAAGATTTGTTGTTAGAGAACACATTAATGACAAAAACACATCTAGCACCATATTTTATGCCTATACCTGTCTGCGTATTATCTCAACTGGTGCAACTCTCGTCATCCTCTGTTCTGGCTGCAAACATTTGGTATATGGTGTATTTTATTATACGCAGAAATATGGACAAACCTGTTTAAACTGACCATCTAATTGGATGGTTAGATAGGAGGCAAGTTTATGCAAGACGTTGTGGAAATCCTTATAATAAATGATAAATACTCAGATGTCTTTTTCTTTCTACACAGGAACATATAATTATCGGTACAATGGCAACATTTACAAGAAGCAGGATTCTATTTCACTGAATCTACAGCCAAACTATGTTATTTAACTGATTATTAATGGGTGTTGACTACTTTGATGGTAGTAGCATATTTCTCTAACATAAAGTCACCGACCTTCAGTTTTCTGACCTATCATGAGTTCATTTATCCTTAAGTATAGAGACCCTACCAAGATGTTAATACAGTTACGTAATCCAAACGAAGTTATACAGAATTTCTGGGTTAAAAACTAATGCTAATAGCAAGTAATAGATAATTGTTTTAAACAGACCAATTTAATAGATTATAAACCTGGTAACTACTGTCTACATATATATTGTTGAGTCTCATCTTATGGCAATAGCAAATTTGTTTATACAATAACTCTTTATTGCAGAGAGATACCAGACTACCATAACAGAACCTTCGTTTCAAACATTCATCTATTGTTGATGATAAAATAGAATCAGGCATTCGTGCTATAGCAGACTCACTCGTAGCAATAGGTACATAATATATACATTGAATTGAATTTATTTCATATAACAGGAGTACATAATATAATGAATAAATATACTGGTATAACACACCCAAGAAAACCCAACATGGTGGCTATTTTACTTTAAAATATGAAGATTACAGAGGAAAGGGTCTCCAAAAGAATAGGTAATAGCACAGGGTCTACAGGTGACAAATTTCCATTGGTAAAACACCATTTACAGAAAGCATAGCTGTACAGGTGGGAAATATGATGATGATGAAATAAAATTACACAAGATGTTTGAATCCAATGAATAGTTAATGCAGTCATCAGTAAAGCAACAGTGATGATAATAATTGGAAACGATGATCAAAAGTTCCAGACTGTGAAGTCTTACACAAACATACACATAGCTACCTTATCTGTGGTGTTCGTCATGATTACTGATGGTGTCTGCTGGGGAGTTGCCGTCAGTGATTTAACTGGAGAAGACAAATCGTGGATCTGCTGCAGTTTTAAGTGTAACTCAGCATTGTGTCTGTTAGACTGCAAAAAGTCAAAAAGGAAGTCTGCATTATCTGATATGTTCAAATATTTAAACTCAGAGTTTGCATCATAAACATTTGGATATTATTTACTTATCTATAAACCAATTTCTCTTGCCTCACCCCCACCAACACACACACATAGAGAGAGATACAGACATCTGATAAGACATAGCTTATATACCTCAGCAAGAGACTGCTTTAATGAAGCAATAACCAAAGAATTGTTCTGAGTAAACAAGACAGCTTCCTGCTCCAAAGCACACTTTAAACGTTCCCGCTCGGTGGTTAAACTTCTAGACAGTTGACGGAGACGCTCATGGACTACCAGAAACAAAACAGATAACATTTAGCATTAATAACAGATTGTCACTTAAAGGACAAATTAATCACATCATATGTATAACAACCCAAATAATGATTGTTTTAACAGATGAAATACTGTCATTATACAAGTGATAGTATCTTTCAGTATCTTTTCCATGTTACTTTGATGTACATTAAACAGTAGGCCCCAGTTATAACATGGTCATTGGGATCCAGAACCTGTCTACTGATCGAGTTATAGGTGGACCACAGAGCACTGTCATAGTGGCTGTGTAATTACCTTGTTTGGCTCCATTCTTGAAGATTACACATAACTGTTTATTTCATAAATGTTCTCAGTAATTGTTTAATCATTTGTTGATTTAAACATAAATATTACCTCAGCATTTGTGTGGAAAATAAAACGTTTCTCTAAAATTGTGCAAAAGGTAAGAGCCATGTTGGATTGGTAATATTCATCCACCAGAAACAGTGCATGTTTTTCAGATGAATTAAAATAGCAAATATATGGACCAATAAACGAATGTTCATGGGTGTATATTTAACTGTTGTAATAGCCTCCAATTTCTCTTTAACAGTGTGATTTTCATTTTGGCATTTTGAAGTAGCGTTGTGCACAAAGAATAGCATTTGGGAAATGATACAATATGATCAAAACAGATGTCTTTTCATACATTAACTATGATTCTTAATTGCAATAAATAAAACAAATGCAATAGCTGTGAATTAACAAACAGAATCAAACTTATTTAGTGGGTAGAGTCACACAATAAATGAAGGTTGTGATTGGGCTGTTTGTTTGGCTGATTGAGCCAAGGTGGTGTGTAATTAAGGTTGTGATAAAAAAATTCTACTCATGTGTAAGTTGTGGCCTTTTGCTATGTTTTTTAAAATATGAATTACACTTTCAAATTATTTTGAAAAATCTGATCGATCAGTGGCGGATTTCATGCCATTTCATGCTCTGTCGTGGATTCCATGAATCAGGGTCCATTGTCTTAGGTATGACCATGTTATATTCGATTTCATGTTATACCAGTCTGTGATATAATGGGGCCTACTGAATTGGGATAGTACCAATGGTGTTTAAATGTGCATGTTAATAAGCTTAGTGTTCATCTAAACAATCTAAGGTTGTAACAATATTAATAAATTCTTCAACCACTTTAAGTATGCTCATCAAACAATTATCATGGCACCTTCTTCAGCAGCTATGCAAATGGTCATTAACTGGTGTTTATATTTTGCATAAAATGTATGGTTTTATACAAAACAAATTTAGATTTGACACTGATTAATTTAGCTTTGGCTGTGTTTCATATGTTGTGACTAAACATATCAAGAATAGTTGCTTTCTTCCCTGTAAAAAGATATGAAAAATAAAAAAGTAGTTTCTGCCAAATCCCTAGAATTAAAGAAAGGTTTGCCAACAAAAATGTTCTATAACACTGCACAATGAAACAATATCCTTACCATGTAAAAACAACACATGATAATTTTAATGTACGTTATTATCAAGTTAATATTGAACTATGCTGTATCTCTCTATCATCATCATACAACATCAACATACTAACCAGCTTTTGCTGTAATTATAAATTCTTCCTTTAGATGATAATCCTGACATTTGTGATCCTCATTTATGGAGCTAAGCCAGATTTCTGGCATTGGCATGCTGCTTGGACGTATATGATCTACTTCTGTTGATATCAAGTTTGGATTGGAAGAGCTGATATGAAAGCCAGTACCATTAGGTGTCTAGAGATAGATTAAAATGAAACCATAATGATGAAATGATGCCATTAGTAAGTCATAGAAATGTAATAATTTAATCATCCTATCTACTGACAGATTTACTGAGACAGCAAAATGAAGCTAAAAGATGACACAAAACTAGTTAACATCATCTAAGATTGATATAGTAGACACCTTTTTTCTCTACATTTTTTCAAAAAGCATACGATGTAGAATAGTAAATTTAATGTTGCAGCTAGGCTCTTCAACAATATTAGTTATTACTTTAATACAAAACATTATAAACTAACAAATCACTAACTATTATCAAAAGTAAAATATGTAAAGGCTTAATTACATCACCAAATGTTATACCAAATATATATATATATATATATATATACACATGTAAATGGAAATAAACAAACATAAACTAATGTTATTATCAAATATTTAAAAAACTGACTATAGCCATACAGGAATAAATGAAAAATTAATTGAGCTCTTTGTTTATATACAAATTCACTTATATAATTTCTTACTATTATTCAAGTATTAATGTCATCAGCTGTCAGCACAAAAAAAATACATAAAGAAAGTAATTACTTGTTTCTGAAAGAGCTTTCTAGTTTATCTATTAATCATAAAATACTGAAAATAACATTCTACAAATAACTTTATCCAATGATAAAATGAATAATACTGTACATGAAGAGCAATTCTACGAGACAATGAACTATAGATGGCACTGTAAGCTGTCTATAAACATTAACTATATTACTTACAGCAAGCATGCCAGATAAAGATGCATCCTGAAAAAATTATCAAATCATTTTGTCTTATCTATAAACAATGTCACAGACATATTCTGGAATAACTAGAGATTTTATGTGTAAACACTTTGTTCAGCTGACAAATTCGGTTAATACATACCGACAATCTGGAACTGTCACTACTCTTACGGTCCTTTTTTGAACTTTTACCCAAACTTTTCTTAGATTTATCCTTTTTTGATGAATATGGAGGCACGGAGGCAGTCAAATCCTGTGTCTAGCCATTGAATGATGTAGTAGACAAAGGAATGCAGTAAACAGTCAAGTGGAGGAGAACACGTAAGCAAAAAGAATGTTACATTTAATCAAAATGATAAAATATGTACAGTTGGTTATAATCTACAGGTAAATATCCTCACCTTGTTAGTAAATGTTCACATTAAAATTGAAACTTCAAAATAATTTTTACATATCAAACAGCTATATAACAAATTTGTATATGGACTGACACTGTATTGAGTGTCAAATGATTAGCAAGTAAGATGAAAGTTTCTTTCTGAAGATATTCTTTTGTACATTAAATGAGAAATGAGAATATACCCACAAATGAATAACCGAACAGTGTGAATCTAGCTACACACATCTTCTAATTTTAACCACACTTTAAATTCTGAAGCTTAGAAATACTTAAAGAATATTAGGTGAATTAAATCACATACACAGAGATTGGTGTTAATGCAGTTGTTAAGTTTACGGAAAACAAATATCAACAATTTAACATTTTGTAATTGCCAGATATGATAAAAATGAGCGAGAGTGGTAAGACAGCTAATATTTTAGGATAACCATTCTATGACAATTGTCCAAATGGTTATCCTATCTCTTAGAAGCTCTATAATGTTTTGTGGCAAATTAACCTTATTGACGATGTTGGCTAGGTTATGTACAAAGCAATCTAACAGAGAGATGGCTTCTTATTGTCAATTTCTCTACGTGGTACCCACAACATTGAGGTTTTTACCTCCATTAAATTGTCCTGTTCTCTCTGGTGTCCATTGGCTCCTGACTGTTTCAACTTCTCAAGTAAAGCCGTTAGCTCAAATAATTTGTTTTGTGCATGAGATAACTCTGTGAGGAAAATCACATACAGAATCAGGATCATGTCAGAAGACATTAAATGTTTTCCAAAATCATCGAACTAATTTATTGTTATGGTATTGCTATATTACTACATTTACAGAAAGGTCCTTGTGTAATAGTTATAATGATGATAATACTAAATCATCTATTTTGTTAAATTAACCCAGTAAATTACCCATACTAATGCTTGTTTCTACATTACACAATTAGATTAATCCCTAACTGTGTCAATCTTACCCTTCTATATACAACACAAAGTGATCAGCTGGCCATATTACATGGTCTGCTTTTAAGGTGATTGCATCATACCTTTATTCCAGTGTTCTAATCCATGTGAGTCCATCAGCCAGGCTGTAACCTTGTTCTGAGTTAGTGTACGTGTTTTTAGACTACCACGAGGATGATCAGACAGTGGTCCTGTCAATTACAAGATAATTGGGAATACTGTTAAAAACTAGAGTAATGAGAAGATACTTCAGTTTAGACTCTACTGGAGAAGGTTAGCTGACCTGTCAAAATTCCATCTCACTGAGAATCATTTCCCCCCCCAGATATTAAAAGTGAGACTTCCTGAAATTAAGCCCAAACATTTCTGGCAAATGTAGAACAAATGCTAAATAAAGTTATATTAAACATAAAAGACATACATACCAATTAGAGATGCCTTTCTCTAATTATGAACTTCACATTTGATATATTGAAAACAAAAAATCTATCTTCATTTGGTAATATTTTTCATAAAGATACTTAAATGCCAATTGTATATAATCACTTAAACTAACACACAACATAAAATATACAGTTTACATGTAGAGTGAAATGTTACAATATAATCCATTATGATCAAGTTTACATACATTTAATACTCTAAACAGCTTTGTATGTAGAGATGTACAATATGATCCCTTTGTATCATTCAGGTCCATATAATCACACAAACATTGGTGTCAAGATATAATGAGTTTTAAGAAAATCACCATGAGAACTCACTCAGTCTTAATATAACATCCTAACTGACCCTAATATTACCCACTATGACTAACATTTTCCTGTTTTGACCATTTATACTTGGTTTTCACTGTAGCTTCCCATAAACGGATACCATATCTGACCCACCCCTTTTGTGTGAGTGGGCCTTCAAATGATTGTGATCAACCCCAAGTTAGTTGTGTCCTTCTGCCTGTTGGATAGAAAGGCAAAAATTAGGTGTAGACCAAACTGTTGTCAGAGAGCAAAAAAATATATGAATTTCCATGGGAACACATTATCAACTCTCCTAATGTGCTACTTTTAAAGCGAAAAAATCATTAACATTCAGATGCCAAAAAATACAGTGATACTTTTTACCAGCACTAAATAGGTGAGGGAATCAAAATAAATTATGGTCCAAAGTTTGATCATCTTATATCCTCCCCCCATGCCAATAGCGCAGCAGCCTAGTGGACCATAGAGCTTAGGGTGGCACTGGTTGAGTCTTGGTCATCACCAGCTGTGACCCATGTTGGATAGAAAGGCAAAAATTAGGTGTAGACCAAACTGTTGTCAGAGAGCAAAAAAATATATGAATTTCCATGGGAACACATTATCAACTCTCCTAATGTGCTACTTTTAAAGCGAAAAAATCATTAACATTCAGATGCCAAAAAATACAGTGATACTTTTTACCAGCACTAAATAGGTGAGGGAATCAAAATAAATTATGGTCCAAAGTTTGATCATCTTATATCCTATTTTGCATTAAATTAGGGTCTATATAATGGGGTCATGCTGTACATTTTCCTTCAAATTTGGAAATATTGGTGCATCATATACATTGATTTTTTAAATATTCAATACTACTTCCTATTTTCAAAAACCATGTGTATCCTTTCCCTTTCTTTCAGAAAATTATCAGTAAACTATCCAGATGACTATATGGTGAATTTATTAAAACACAACCAAAGTGCCAGTCACACTTGCTTAATGAGTGTCTACTGCAAACTAGATGGTACTTTTTAAAATTGTTTTAAGACAAATTAATAACATTTTCAGTTTTATTAAACTGTGACTTCATTTTTGAATAAAATAAAAGATCATTTGTGGTTCAACAGTTTGTTGGTTATACATATGATACACATGACACAACATTCAGTGATTTAATTTGTGATAAAACAACATCATATTTCTTCACTGATTAACCCTAACATACATCCAATTGTCATACATTGAATAACTTTTGACTTTGAAACATTTTCTAAAACAATTATTTACCAATCAATCTCTGGCCGTAAAGAAGCTGGGTATCATGTTTCCTAGATTATACACTAAATTTTCGTTGCCCAATTTTAGCACATTCTAATTTATAGTATATAAAAATATTAAATCATAATTAAAATCCTCTATCCCATTTGACCACCTCTATCCTCTATCCCATTTGACATAGGTATTGAGATTATGTAAGATGTGATTCAAAGATAATAAGTTATCTGGTGACATGATCAGGTACTAGAGAAGAGAATGCACATAATATGTGGCAGGTATCAGAGATACCAAATCACACCATAAGGCATTAAAGAAGGTAAGATGCCTGGCATGAAGGTGTTTGACAAAGCACAATCTAACTGATGATATTTCAAGGATATAATCTACATGAGATGACAAGTTTTGCACAAAACTGACTTAAACAGACACAACTACAGGTATCAGAGCAGATAACCTACCAGGTGAGACTGGTGAGACAGGTGTTAGATCTTCTACAGGTGTGCTCACATCAGTCAGCTTTGGGGCATCACTGGTGCCATAAGTAAACTCATGCTGGCGATACAGCCGATGTAGGTGAAACATCTCCAGCCATTCCTCAAAGAAGTCATGACTTTTAGCCTGAAGACATAGCCATAAACAATGAGATCACCAAAGAGGATTAAATCCAATGAGAACACGCATCATCATCATCACTTTATATTAACAAAGCTGTTACCTTTAAGTGATAAATGACATCCTCAGCATCAATGTCTATCCGCCTTCTGCGCCTTTTGTATGTTATCACTGACAGACCAACATCAACAGTACCATGATACTTGGCCTTAGCAATCTTATGAAAAAAATACAATAAAATGATTGTGCTCTCTCCCTCTCTGTGTGTACATGTGTGTGTGTGTGTGTGTGTGTGTGTGTGTGTGTGTGTGTGTTGTGTGTGTGTGTGTGTGTGTTATGGTATGGAATCCACCAACTGATGAGTTGCATATATGAACAATATATAGGTTTAATGATGTCTAGATTTGCAGTAGTATAGACTTTTTATGAATGTATATGTCTTAGTATTCTGAGCAAGTGCCATCTAACACACACATACACACACACACACACACACACACACACACACACCACACACACACACACACACACACACACACACACACACACACGATACCAACTGTACTCACATCATTAAGGGACTTAGAGTAGGTAAGAATTCCATTATCTAGCATGAAGTACCTCTGAAAGCAGAATCATATAATGATACATATATATATATATATATATATATATATATATATATACATGCACACACACACATATACATGATATCTATTACAATTTATCACCAAATATATATCACCCAATTTATCTGTAATTCAGTCAACCTATAGGCCAGTAAGATGATCATTAACTGAGCAGAAATGACCTCAAAGATCCAATGTTACACATACGGTAAGCAAAATGTAAATGATATTGTTTTATGGCCACTTTTGTGCACAAGGTAGGTAGCAGCCTCCAAATGTAATGACACAAAGTGAGAGATAAAACAACCTTCTGATATAGCCCAGTCGGGGTTTGAACACAGGTGCTATAGATCTGTGGCCAACCAGACTACCAGTTACACAATGGAGGCACCCCTCATAGGCACAACAAATAGACTGACTATTATTAATAAATGACAGACTGGCTATTCTCATACTCTATGAATGTCACTGTATTATAACACCAATACTAAGATAAATATATCTCACACTCTATGAATGTCACTGTATTATAACACCAATACTAAGATAAATATATATCATACTCTATGAATGTCACTGTATTATAATACCAATACTAAGTTAAATATATCTCATACTCTATAAATGTCACTGTATTATAATACCAATACTAAGTTAAATATATCTCATACTCGAATAAGTCACCGTAGTTCCTTTATGTATTTCAATATTATAATATTAACTCAAAATAATAAAAATATATCAAATATCCTGTATGAAGCCAGTGTTATAAACAGATTAAAAGTGATTGTCAATACCAAAAAATGTCATGGATGAAGACTAAGCCATATATAGCACTGCTGGCCAACATAAATACATTGTTATGGTGTCTGACAATGCTATATGTAACATCATAGAATAATGATGGTTCTCATTATTCTAAGATGAGGTATCGTTGAAGAAAATGCACATGCTCTTATTTATCTCATGAAATGGACTCAGCACTTATCATGCTATATAAGGGCTCATCTTTCAGGCTCCAGCCATGTTTGGCATAACACGTGCTGAGATATTAAAAAAACATCTTATTTTGATTCACACAAACTTGTACAGTCTTATATAGCCTCTCACCCTCCTACATGGATTTATATAATCAACTGCCATCTATAGCCACTATCTAGTGTTATTATATCTATAGCCACTTTGAACAACATTTTCCATCTGGTAATATTATAAGTGACATTCTGGTTAACCCTGTGTTCACTCTAATGTGGATAAGCCTAATATGGTATACTGTTTTCAGTGTGTACTGAGATCTTTGTGAGTGAATGAGCAAGTGAGTGAGTGACTGCTTACAATTGTAAGATAAATCTACATAAATATTTGTGGCTGTTACAGGGTTAAGACTGATATGTTTTCAGGTCATGGCTATATTGGCTTGGGGTTTCAAGATATTTTGAGGACACCCAAACCACTGGACATTAGGCACCATAGTAAAACGTTTTTTTCAGGGGTAAATGCAACAGTTTAATATTGTTGATCTGAGCTGCCTCAAGATTCGAACCTTGATCCAGGTGTTTGAAGTGCTCAACAAAGTACTTGTGATTTTTGTCAAAAGCAGGTTAAGTTTCCTTTCTTAGGATATATTTTAATGTGATTATCATAGTTTAAAACTAGACTCATCCAGGCATTTTTATATTCTTGTATATTTATTTTTTCATTTATTATTATCAACATAAACATTATGTTTTTGATATTCTGCTTTTCAACACTGGACAAGTTTAATTATACACCATAAAAACATGATGTTGAATAAATCAATATAACTTAAATAACTTTGATTAAATTAGTTGAGAGCATTATATGTAAACTTGTGTCTAAAATGAATTACCCAGGTGAACATAATATGCACAGACTGTAACATAGACTTTCCTTTGAGTTACTTACTTACTTAAATATGCTGGTTGTGAATGAAAACATGGTGCTTATCACCACATTGATCACAAAATAGTCATGCCAAGATACATGTTTTACTTGGATGAACTGATCAAAATGTAAACAAAACTAATTTGTATTATAATAATACAATTTGTGAATTATGGCTTATCTATATTTACTCTTGAATATATTAACAATATATTTAAAGATTTATTATCAACCATATATATATATATATATATATATATATATATATATATATATATATATATATATATATATATAACAAATAAAAACCATAGCAATGAAAACACCAGTGTTCTGTAGATAAAACCCACTTGCTGAATAGTAACTGTAATTTGCCATCATTTATAACTTGAACATTAGTAGGTGAAGGAAGGGAAATTACAGGAACATAATCCACCAAATATTGATTTATGATTGAATTAACGAGCAATTACATAAAAAACTGTAAGTCAGTTGATAAATTTGAGCCATTAGAACCTGCCCTCTACCGGCACAACTTCATACTAAACCCATAACTATAATACCTTGTGCCAACCCTTCATGGGCCATTTACGTCGTTTCATTAGACAACCCTCATACTTGGGTGGCTTCTCCTCATGTCTCTGGCCCTCCTTCAGACCTTCCAGGATTTCCCACTCACTGGACTTCTGGTCCTTTTGGTACTTTCCTGGACTGGACTTGGAGTCCTCGCTCTCCATCGACTCATCTTCACTGTCATCCTGCAATGTACAAAGAAGCTCTAAATGTTAATGGTGATGATGATGATGATGATGATAGATCTACACACCATCACTGTCACTTTATGTTGATGGAGCCAGGACTACAGTAATGGGGATAAAACTTTAAGGGATAGCAATGATGAAAAGTAAAACATAATGAAGTAAACACTAATGCACTGTAATAATGATAATTCGTGCATGCATGCACACACACACTGAATTAATAAGTCAAAATCTAATGGAGTGTAATGATGAGTAGACAAATAATAATGGACTGTAATAATGATAGCATACATTATTATGGACTGTAATAATGAAACACAAATGATAATGGACTGTAATAATGAAACACAAATAATAATGGACTGTAATATAATGAAACACAAATGATAATGGACTGTAATAATGAAACACAAATAATAATGGACTGTAATATAATGAAACACAAATGATAATGGACTGTTATAATGAAACACAAATAATAATGGACTGTAATAATGAAACACAAATAATAATGGACTGTAATATAATGAAACACAAATGATAATGGACTGTTATAATGAAACACAAATAATAATGGACTGTAATAATGAAACACAAATGAGAATGGACTGTAATAATGTAATACAAATGATAATGGACTGTAATAATGAAACAGAAATGATAATGGACTGTAATAATGAAACACAAATAATAATGGACTGTAATATAATGAAACACAAATAATAATGGACTGTAATAATGAAACACAAATAATAATGGACTGTAATATAATGAAACACAAATGATAATGGACTGTTATAATGAAACACAAATAATAATGGACTGTAATAAGGAAACACAAATGAGAATGGACTGTAATAATGTAATACAAATGATAATGGACTGTAATAATGAAACAGAAATGATAATGGACTGTAATAATGAAACACAAATAATAATGGACTGTAATATAATGAAACACAAATAATAATGGACTGTAATAATGAAACACAAATAATAATGGACTGTAATATAATGAAACACAAATGATAATGGACTGTTATAATGAAACACAAATAATAATGGACTGTAATAATGAAACACAAATGAGAATGGACTGTAATAATGAAACACAAATGATAATGAACTATAATAATGGCTTTGGTAATAATAATGAGCTGTAACTGTACTAATTTTCTTTAATAATGAGAGTAGAAATGATAACGATGATAAACATTAATGTACTATAATTGTGAAAATAATTATAATAATAAAAACATTAGCAGAATAATTAACTAAAAACCTTTAATGTCAACCATGTATACAGTAATAGGTTATAATAACAATTATATAACTGTTAACAAACTGTAACACTAGCATACAAATACTGAATTATAAATTATCACTTCGTCTGTAATTGGATTTTTTACTATTAACACCGGATGTGGAGAGAGCAGCGTGGAATAATGACATCTGTTACCTGTATTCATAGGTATTATGTTGTGTGCGCGCGCGCACGCGCTTGTGTGTGTGCATGTCAGCATATTTGTCAAGGATAGTATATGAAAAGAAACAGACAGAGAGAGAGAGAGAGAGAGAGAGAGAGAGCATATTAACTATATACTACAAACAGCTGCCAAACTTGTAACATACAGCTCTTTGTTTATGTGTTGTAGAGTAAATTAGCGCAGGTAGTAGTGTGCAGCTTACATCAATGATGATAAGACACTGACCATAAAACTGTACAGAATTGACAACACAGCTGAAAACTAACGAAAATATACCTGTATAGCACTGACTTAAACAGGCTTCACCACACTCAGGTCATATGGCTGTAAAGAATTGACAGTGTGGCTGTAGTGTTGATCATACTGTTGTACAACATTGACTATATGTCTGTACAGCACTGACCATATAACTGTTGAGCGCTGACCACATATATTTGAAAAGTACTGACCATAATAATGAATGTTCAGCATTAGCCACAATTGACCGTACACTTACTGCAGTGAATAAGCCTATGATACACTGTTTGGCAAAAAGCTACAGGTTAATCGAAGCTTCAGACACCACGTTTGTGCTTTTAATAATTGTGTCAGATCTGACAACAAACAATTTTGATGATACACAAGACACAATATTGATCCTTTTCTGAGAGATATATAGAGCCAAAGCAATGTTATTTTCCGACCAGGATCACTTTCATCACAGCTGATGTCAGTTAAGAAATGTATCCGGAAATGTCACTACATTTAGACGAATCTAGGACGTTTTGGCCTGGCCGTTTTGACATAGGACGTTTTGGACAAATTTGTTTTATTTGTTATTTTATTAATACAACTTCCAGTTAGGAGATGAATACAGTAACCTGCACAATAGTATTGAAGACACATACAGTAAAATACACAATCAGGATCCCAAACCATATATAATTTAAACAATTAACAAGGACATAGAAGTAAGTTAATATATGCCACTATATAATATATGAAATTGTGAGAAGCCATGCAGAAATAAACTTCAATTAAATACAGAACCCACATTAAAGCATTAACTTTTTATCATCTTGTTAATCATTTGTAGTTCACACATGCCTATAAATAAAACATGAAATGACTTTGCTTTTTATGTCATGAATGTACATTTTGAGATAAAAAACACAATATATTATATTTGTTGGCTTTTTATGTCATAAATGTACATTTTAAGATAAAAAACAGAATTTTTTCTACCCATTTAGACATGACTAGCCTAGATTATGAGGACTCAGTGATCTGTCACAAAGTGACACATGACTTTAAACTCTAAGAGAGTAAGACAATCTTATTGTTTCATTAGTCAAAGCAAAATGATTGTTAATAATAAGACAATTTAATACAAAAGTGGTAAGTGGTGTTGCTGTTTTATGGTCACTTCTGTGTACATGGATCATCAATTTATTAACACATCAAAATCTAAGCTATAATTTATTATGTACATAATTTGTCATTTGATTTTTTTTAGAAGAATCACTAAAGTTTTACTGATTAGTGAATTAATGTGTCTACATTTCTAAACCCAGAGAATCAATCAATAAAAACAGCATAATTTTTAAGTACTTTTCAATCTTTATTTTCTTGTTTGTGTCTCTCAGATGTACAGTTTCCAAATTTTATATAGTAACATGATAAACTAAATGAATTATCATTGTATCGTCTGGAAAGGTTTATCATAATACTATTGTTATTATTATTCTAAATGCAGTCATATTGATAACACTATTAAATTTTGAAGTCTTTCATCCATCACTGTTTAATCCATATGAGCTAAAGGTGTTTGTGGTATTTGATTTATGCACCAAATTGAAACAGTCTCATAGCACAATTTGTAATGCACTGTACTGTGACTTTCCAGGTCATGAGACAGAATCCCAGTGCAACCTGTGTCTGGGTGGTATGTTTCATTTGAACAAATCATTTCACTAAGAAGTAATTCAGCTCTCTCACACACACACACACACACACACACACACACACAACAGGGAGTGATTAGACTCAGAATGTCTCAGCATAAAGAATTGCTTCGCTGGATTTGGTACTCTGATGAATTGCCCTGAGCCTAGCTGTATTCATAGTTCATGATTATCCGCGCCTCACAGTGTCTTATCACACACACACATACACACGCGCGCGCACACACACACAGACTTTATAAATAATAATTTCATTTGTCAATTTAATAATTAATCTAATAAACAGCAACCCCAAATGACACATCTGTATCAGAATAATTATTCTATAGAATCTTTTTGCTGGATTATGAGGGGTAGGTGATAAGATAGATTTTGAGAGAGAATTATTGGATATGCCGTATGGATTAGGGGTGTATGTATGTATGTATATGTGTGTTTGAATGTGTGTGTTTGCGTATCTGTGTGTTTGTATGTATGTGTGTGTGTACTTGTATGAATGTATCTATGTATTGGTGTATATTATTGCCAAATATTTCTTTTAAACCTATCATACACCATAATGATAACAAGCTTACAATTTTAAATACAAGAATCCATGACTTCTACTCAAGTCAACTCCATCTTAAATCCAATCAGGAGTATTCATTTGTAAGGTAATACATTTTCTTGGGCAGTTGATTAAGACAGATTTTCTTAATTATATATATATATATATATATATATAATGAACAAAAACTTGTTCATAGCAACACAGTCCAAACAGCCATAAAATGAATTAAGCAACAACATTTTTCATCAATTTTCTTCTTTACACGTTTAACACCATTTAAAAAAGAAACATTAAATGCCAGCTGCACACTTCCAGCAGTAAGATACTGAAATAATATGATGTCAGTTAAGCTACACAAATTTGTAAAGGGCTTTAATTTTACCGCTAACAAAAATGAAACGTTCTTTTTCTTGAATGTGTACAAATGCAGCACAAAAACTGCGATCTTGAGAAAAAAGATCACACGCCCTTAAGCATGTGGTAAGCTGTTAACTGTATTGACTCACTGAAACTGTAGCAGATAATGTTTACGTCTGTAGATTTCTGTTTTAAGATTCAGGATCTGAAGTGGCAATTAGAAACGCTCCACTTGTTTGTTTACCTATAAGTTAAGATGATCATGATGTTATGTACAATTAGGAATATATTAAATGTTTTCAAGGAAGTGCAATAAAAATCTGCAGTTTAAAGAACTACCCCCCTCTCCCTCTCTCTGTATGTGGGTGTGTGGGTGTATTTTACCATTGTGGAATAAGACAGTGGCACAGAGAATCTCACATCATAGATTCAAACTCTAGACGAAATAAGATGAGTGATTTTTTTCATGCTGAGACATGTATAATAATTATCACGAGTAATCCTATTATTTGTTTGATAAACATATCCAAACCTATGCCTATAGCTAATACTCTCCATAAAACATTATCCACTTCAATGACACCTCCAAGTGTAACCATTAACCATTTTTTATTGTCTAAATATTATAGTCCTGTTAGTGTCTTGTGATGTACTCACCCGGTAGTACTTATCAATAAATTATTTAAACATAACTACGTTGTTATCTTTTTTTATTGTTTTACCAGATTGGTCATATTTTAATATATTAAAGGTCCTTATCTCAAACGAGGTTGGTGTTGTGTACAGGTATAAAGGTACACACACACACACACAGTTGCAAGGGATGTTAAGTTCAGGAAAATTAATGATTGTATTACCTTCTAAAAGGAGAGAAAACAACTAAACGTTATATTATTTTGATCACTTTAAGCCCTCAAATGTGACTGGGTCAGTAAATATGGTTTAGAAAAAACTATTAATAATTAAGTTTCCTACATTGTCAAAATGAAGTGTTAACCCTCTATGTATCCTGACGTGCTTGTGTATAGCTGGCGGTGCTGGTGTGGTGCTGCTGGTGTGTGTGTGTGTGTGTGACCATAACAGCAGATGAACACTGGCATGGGTAAGAATTAATATAAGTGTACATCCGTGAAGCATCATCATCATCATCATAAGAAATCCAAGACGCTTCTCCCCCAAACAGATGGCCAGAAAAATAATTATGCAGTGAAAAGAATTTAATTCTATTACTACATTCACGTCGTCATCACCATAACTCTGGATTGGTGAAATTCAAGCTGAGATATGCTTGTTTTCCCATAAATTCAGTGCACAAAGTAGGCGTAATTGACCATCCACATCACACTATCACACACACACACACACACACACACACACAGAAGAGAGAGAGAGAGAGACAACCCACGCACACACATTGAATATACCCCCCCCTCCCCAACACACACACACAGAGAAAGAGAGGGAATTTCACCTGCTTATAAAAGACCAACAAACAGTAGTTAACTAATAGTAACTAAAGTTATCTTAATTTGTCCACTCTGACACTGATAGACCCTCAAGGAAACAATATCACCAACTGATCAAATACAGTAAATGTCTTATTTTTGTCTTAATATATTCAAATAAATTAAATTATTCAGAAATGCACATAAAAGTATAACTAAGAAGTGACTACCAAGAATATATTACAAAATCTTAAAAGTAATGCCTCCCCCCTCTCTCTCTCTCTCTCTCTCTCTCTCTCTCTCTCTATATATATATATATATATATATATATATACATACATAGCCAATAGAGAAATATGCAGTATGCTGGTTGTAACCTTATAACAACTACTGAATAACACTCCTAATCTTGCCCAAATCTTGCCATTAAAAAGCCTTATAGCTATTCTACGTTTAGTTTCTATTTCCCTACAAACAGTACAGACAATTTCGTTTGACCAATCATATATCAAAAATTAATTTTAAAATCCTAACTCATTCCTCTGTGTAATTTTTGGGGAAATAAATTATTATAATATTAGTATTATTTCCAATTTCAGTTAATACTTGGTTGGTTAATAATTTGCTAAAAACAAAACCTCACAATAACCAGTCTGATTGATAGTCTTTACTCTTTAAATTCTTCTTCCTAGCAGATACATTATTACATGTCATGTACTGGATCATACGACCTTGTCGTTGTGATAGTGTTGATGAAGACAGTGGCAAATAAAAGTGTTAATACGTATCATGGCAGGGCATGGCACTATCAACATAAGGATACTTCATGATAAACTCAAGTAAATAAGTTGAAATATTAATCTAGAAAACAAACACATATCATTTCGTGATTCAAAACATAATTAGATCACATTGTAGATGTTCAGATGATGACATGTAGATAATACACAAGACCATCCTCTGATTACTTGCACTACTTTCTGGACCACACTTTCGTATTGAATCCAGTACTCGGGTTTGCTAATTTAATTATACATGTCAGAGAGAGGGGGGTTCTGGAGAACTGCACTAGCTAGTTTGCTCCAAGCATCAAACCCTGCTAGCGACGGCGCCAAATAGGCCTATGTATATAATGTATTGACAAGCTATTGTTTATTATTTTAAATAAATAATCCATACACATTATTAATTATTATATTGCTGTGTTCGTATTACTTCATCAACACCATTTTCTCATTAAGACCAATAAGTCTCAGTATGAAGGATAGCTATAATCTGGTAATTCTACTGGATACAGTGACAGTCCCTCGTATCAATCATCCTGATCCAGACAGATTGGATTTAATTGTACAGAAACATTGAGAAGCTTGTCCAGTTGTTGATTATTTCTTCTGGATATTAGTGATAATGTTCTCCAGCTTGTTGTCATGACGACAAAAATTACTTATAGCGGTGATTACGGGAGATAATAGGCTCCTTACACAGTGACAATATACAACAACTGTAAAATGTCACAATATAATGTTGTAGCTGTAGTATTGTCTACCGTAATGATTTTGCACAATATACAACTGTATTGCGTTAAACTAGACGGTTATTGTGAAACAATATGCAGCTGTAGTGTATAACATTAAAAAGCTATAGTATGTCACAATATGTAGCTGTAGTGCCACAATATACATGTATCTATAATATACCATATTAGACTGCTATAGTGTTATAAAATACAGCTATAGTGCATCACGCTGTACAGCTGTAACGCATCACAATATACAGTTGGATTATATCACAATATACCGATGTAGCATGCTAAAAATTACAACTGTAATACGTCACAGTATACAGATGTAATATGTCATAATTAAATATACAGCTGCAGTGTCAGAATATACACATATAGTATATCACAACATATATCTGTAGTATATCACACAACACACACAAACAGAACATACAACATAAGTATATGTGTTATGTATTCCGTATAACCGCTACCAAACAAAATAAACCAAAATCTACACTTATTAACTATTCCCACTTTACACTCACAGTGGTGGCAAAGCTGGACAAACGAGATATCTGCTGACTCAGCAACTTCTAAACACACACCACAACTCATACATAGTTATATTACAAGACAGATGGTGCGAAGCCGACTTGGTCTCAGTAAGTTCCAAATTAAGTTATCTGTGCAACACAACTAAAACTTCTCACTGACATACGCAGGCAGAATCAAATAATGATATCACACTAAACCTAACTCTGACAGTACACCAGAACACACTACAGTAGTCCTAATTAGTGATAACTTGTTAATTTGGTCAACAACATCCAAAGGTAAAAACAAGTATTAGAAAACAATATCTGGTCAAATAGCAAAGAACAACCATTGACTTAAAGAGGTGGTGTACCACTGACTGTGTGTGTGTGTGTGTGTGTGTAGTGTGGTGTGTGTATTCTTAACACGTCTTCGATTAGAGACCAGCAGGAAAAGGTTGAATTACTGCAGAAATTAGACTTGAAGGAATGGGTTATGGTTCTTGACAATAACAATGTAGCAAACGAAGTCTGAGTATTAAATAGTATTTAAGCAGTATCACAACTAATTACAACAACTAAACCCCCACAATAGTATGTACTAAGCCGAAAAGGCCTAACACGCACACACACACACACAGAGAGAGAGAGAAACTTCAAGGAAGAAACCTAATTAAGCCAATAAATAAACAAGTAATACAAACCGTTCACCAAACAAAAGATTCTCTTCATACAAAACGAGGCGACCAGATAAAGTCATTGACATTCATTCAGAACACGATGGTGACAAACAATATCAATATTTAACTACCTTTTTTAAGTTGAGCAGACTTAGTGCGCCTTGGCTGATGTGTTCTATGGATGACAAATTGTAACTATGTGGGACGGTCAGGTTGCCATGGGAACCCGAACTAGCTCCCGGTCCATCATTACGACTGATCTGGTGGATGTTAGAACAGGATCGATGTTTACGAAACATATCCAAGAAGATGGCACTATAACAAAACTCCATCAGAGATCACCTAACAGGGGGCAACAAGGAGCTGGATACATTCTCTAAATATCCGTACAACCTTTCCGAGCTGATTAATGGATCAAAATCCCACGTGATATGGAGGGTCTCTTAACACTATTGAGGTTCTACCGAGTCCAATCTATGACTTTCTCTTTTTTGACACGCACATCAAGCATGAGAATCATACACAACTCTCTGGATATAAAAGAACCGCTATATTTCCCGTGAACAGTTGCAGATCGCGGACTATTAAGTTAAGCAGATGTAGCCTTGTAACCTGGATACGTACAGGCATGAAAATTATACATACTGTGTAACTGATAAGTTTGTTATCTATTGTCATCTTCCTCCCAGATGCCTGTCAAACGAAGAGTTCCGGACACAATCGGGTTATTTATCGTGTTAGGAGATAAACTGATTATAAACGAGATATAGCTGGCAGCGTGGCAATATTCTTCCCATGTTATAATACCAAGAAACAACACAGAGACACACACCTATAGAAAGAAGCATCACAAATTAACATATCCACACTGACTCTATTTATCCCAATGTGTCGTTACTCGCTCCTCGGCTCCTGATGAAATGTTCCAATTTGGGCCCACTGGCGGTATGACCCGCCAGGGCACCATTGTAATTCCATTAAGAGACGCCATCAAACACAGGATGTACACAGACTCTTAAAATAATAACGTGTACCGACTGACCATCAAACAGTTTACCAAGACACAAGCAAACTAGCAGCGGCTGCCAGCTTCAGCAAACTACATCAACAGATTATTCACTCTCTCCGATGCTGCTGCAAAAATCGGAAGTAACACATTGAGCTGATTGGTTCACCGACTCACACCCACTACATAATGATCTATGTATGGTTTGACTACGGTAGAAGAACGCCGTTTAGTCTTACTACTGATACAGCACTGTACACGTATGGCATAGTATCTCTGTAGCCAGACATTGACTCCTTCCTTACATATATAGCAAGTTCAAGAAGCCTGGTGAAGGCTTCATCAGTCCGTCAGCAATATACATTACGCTGACAACAAATTCTCACCGACGGACGCAGCATGGTGTATGACATGTATATTGAATTTCCGTCTGTACGTTCAGACGATAGCCAGAACGAATGCTGGCTAAGACAAGTGACAGCCAAAGACATCAGAGGTTAGTTTGTCTAAAATACCAAACCATCGTATAGAGAGAACCATCTACTCTAGGCGTCCATATCCCTGTTATCACTCGAGATAAGTAAGACGAACATTGGGTAAAAGCTTCTCTCCACCTGGCGACAGCACGCGCCTAAGATCCTGGTTGCAGCAATGTTACATCAATGTTAAATCGACTTGATCTCAATGTTACATCGACGTTATATCAACGTTCCATCAACATTACGCTGAATGATGCCAACATAGCCGAGCTAATATTCCCTTTCACTGGAAACATGAACACCGCACACGTTAATCACTTGACAGCTCGTCAACAAACCATGATATTGATTCGTACCACGACGATTCCAGTTAGAGCTATCCGAGCCGTTGTCATCACAATGACCGCATTAAGCTTTGTTGGGGGTTACCTTATAAGACAATGGCCAATTTGGAAGGGGGACGCTGTAGACGGGAATATGAAGACAGCATTGATATTCTTCATCAGCTGCCGTTATCTGCGCATCAGAGTAGCAGTAGTCACGTAAGACTTTAAGGTTGTTAGCAATGCAAGATCAACGCCTTCCGATGTAATCAGGTAAGTTAACCTGTCAGAGCAGGCGAGTGGCGGGGAGATGTTGGGATTGGTAGAAGGC
Organism: Paralvinella palmiformis; assembly: GCA_025642065.1. Taxonomy (NCBI): domain Eukaryota; kingdom Metazoa; phylum Annelida; class Polychaeta; order Terebellida; family Alvinellidae; genus Paralvinella; species Paralvinella palmiformis. The sequence goes on along the minus strand of JAODUP010000546.1, from coordinate 24,872 downwards.
TAAACTGAAGAATGAAAATTCAACCTGGACTTCTCGTGTTCGCATTCATCCACAAAAACATACAGAAATTCTATAGAAATTACATCCACATTGAAATAATTTTCTACTATAATTTTTGTGCTACTAAATATGCGGTACTGCTTAAAACCAACATGCCTGTACTTTAGAGGCATTATTGCAAAAAGGCATTAGCACAGAGAGTGAAGAATCGTGAATATAATCACTGCACGATTCATTAGTATCTGAACAGTGAGAAACGACTTTAAATGTTCAAGACTTCTGATGTCTAAACCGTCCCTGATGTGTGTGTATGCTTGTGTGCGTATGCACGCATGTGAATGAGTGCGTGTGTCAATCTGCTCTCTCTCTCTCTCTCTCTCTCTCTCTCTCTTAATATTAAAGACATTTACCTCATCCAGTTATCACTGGTCTAATAAGCCAAATTATAACTTCCCTAACTTGGCTAGTGATAAACTGACAACAATAAGAACACGGTATCACCGTTTATTAGCTAGGCTCTTCAAAGGCGACATGTGACACTATTAACTATCAGAGAAAGAAACTCGACCATCATCAATGCTGAGCCATTGTATTCCATTGGTCAATGTGCCAATTCGACATAGTGAAACCAGAACTGGGCAACAAGCTAGAAGGGCACTGGGTAATGGGAGGAGGTGGAGGTCAATAGAGCTCCGTCCTTGACCATAATTTGGCTTCATCTACGTTTTTCCCTCAAGAAGACTTACACGATACTCATCAGTATCCTACAAGGCTACTTGAATTGTTTGTAGTCTGTCTCTAGTGGTTCAAGTTCACCTCACGCACTTAAGGTGGTGCCAAGTGTTAGTGACCATTAACGTGTATGACACACACATACACACACACGTGTAATTGTCATACTGTACTGTCATTCTGATAGCAACATAAACACGGTTGCTTGATTGAACCCACCTTCTCTCCCTCTCGCTCTTTGTGTGTGCGTGTGTATGTGCGTGCGTGCACACATAATTGCATATATATATATATATATATATATATATATATATATATATATATATATACTTCCCTCCTTCTGTTGTAAGACCAACTACAAGGGGTCGATGTTAGTCCAGGAAGTAGATGTCTAGATAATCTTATTGACAGCAACATACTAATTAACAGCGGTATCGCTGACAATATATCTAACCACATAAACCATCATATTATTATCAACTGACGAACAATGATGTTAAAGTCTAAAACAGTTAAACGGGACGATAAACAATCTAATCTGTCTGTTGAATTTATTTCTTCTTCACACAATTAATCCTGATAAATATAAAGTGAAGAATGGGTTATAACTCCGAGAATCTGGCTATATACATTCGCAAAACATTAAACCAGCTTGGATGTTGTTAAACGGTGACTCTCATGTTAGAAATGGTTAATCAAGTTGCTAGGACATTGTCGACGCCGCGAAACCCAGGAATCAATAACAACATAAATAATGACACAATGGAGTTAATTACTGGTGTCAAAACCTGTCTACTACATTATAATAGTAACAATATTGCTGTCAATATTGCCTCGAGTTGTGTGTGTTTATATGTACGCGTGTTAGTACTACAGTCAAGTGCTGTTAATAGCTACCAAGATCCTTAATACAGCGGTATGTTGTCCAGATGGGATAACTTCTCAATAACAGTCATCATAATATCACAAGGGCCATCATAATATAGGATGTTTACTATCTGTCTGCTAGTCCAAATGGACTCTTAGAGCCTAGAGCTATCATTTAACAACACGATTTCCCTTACTACATTTTGTAGATCAAACATACTCTCTGAAATCACTTTTGCTGGATTTCTGATCCCGAATACTGCCTCAGGTTTGACGATAAATAGATTTTCCAGGACAACCCCCCCCACACACACACTGTTATGTTTCAATATATGTTATTCCCTGTGTCTGAGTGTCTTTTAAAGTGTGATACCCGAAATGAAACATTGTTTTATTACTTTTAGTTTAAATGCCAAAAGACTGTAAGGATAAGGAGTAGCTATGAATGATGAAACACTCACTACACAGAAACTAGCTTAGACTTGAACACACACAGGTCTGTGTGGTCTACTAAGGTGAGTACAAGATGTTGGGAGAGGCCAGGATTAAGGTATCAGTCGAAGAAATAACCAGGGCTTGGGTGCTAAAGAAAGCAGGGAAAATAGAGACGAAAGTTCTCCAGTGGAAAGAGTTTGATAGGCAATGGTACAAAGTTTGAAAATTATGCCAATGAAGAAATTTCAGGAGTGGGACAGAATTGGAAAAAAAAGGATATCGTGTGACAACCCTAGCTAAGTAGTTCTGAACACACTGAAGTTTTAGAATATCCTTAGATGCGATGTTATAAAGAAGAGAGTTGCAGTAATCAAGCCTACTAGTAATGAGTTATGTAGCAATGGTTTTGGTGACCGAAAGGGAAATATAGCGACGAATACGTCGAAGGTCAAGAATATAGTAGAAGCAGCAGTGACATGGCAGTGAAATATGTTTTCTGAAATTAAAATCGCTATCAAATGTAACACCAATATTACATACAGTGTGATGGTGTGATGCTATGATTAAGGATGGTTATAGGGAAGAAACGAGTCAGTTTGCTATCAGAAACCCTGATGAGAAACACTATTCAACATTATGCATTTAATTTTTAGATAAATCTTACAATTACAAAACATCTCAACTGTAGATTTATTTACAACTATTTTACGACCCAAACAAAAATTGCTGATACATCACTTTTATTATACCTCAAGACCCTTGATTAAAACTTAAAAAAATAGCTCTAGACATGTGGCGTAGCTTGGAGAATCTTCTAATTATTAAATTGAACTTAGTAATGTGATGTGTTGATAAAGTAGTTAATGTTTACAGTCCTTAGTATGGCTACAACTTAAACAATAACATGGTATTCTTTTCTGTCTCTATCTATCTATCATTTGAATTGACTTAATATCCCCCTACACATTTGCATACACCTATATGTACACCTGGCACCCTATTAAGAACATCAACACAACAGGTATGGTAATTGATTGCACAATAACGTTGGACAGAGCCAGAGCAACAGACGTGTACCAGAAAATGATGACATGGGATGACAGGACACAAGATGGAACTTTGACTTAAAACCCACCTCCGTATACTAACAAACGTCTGCTGTAGCTGATATATAACTTACACACACAGTATCCCCAATAACTTATTAATAACCAGCTGTCAGTCACTGAGTATATTTTCCTCACCCTTAAATTGTGAGCAATTACTTTACCACAGGCATTGTACAATAGTACCCTATCATCACAATGTAAACAGCTGTGACCCGAGGTCACCAGCTGTTAAAATGAGGCCAATTATTAGTGCATGTCCTCATAAATGGCCAAAAATAATAAAATGAGACATTGGTTAACAATTGAATATACAGTTATGTGGTAGCATTTAAGTCATATCACTTAAGATTCCACAGCAGCACACCTTTATTTATTACTGTATATTTTCCTATACATAAATTCTCCTTAACTGCAATAAGCCTTTATTTTATAAATGCTGTAAGTCTTCAGAAAAAAAACCCCATACATTGCTCAGATAACCACCCAAGTGAGTCAACCATATCCACGCACACAGTGTCTCCAAACCTTCCAAAACAAGAGTATATATTACATATATGTTGCCTTAATTTATTTAGGTGTGTGTGTGTGTGTGTGTGTGTGTGTGTGTGTGTGTGTGTGTGTGTGTGTGACACTCAATGTCTAACTGTTGGAGATGATCTATTTTAAGATAATATTCATAAATGATGCTAATTTGCAGATTGATGTTTTGAATTGAGATAACAATATTTTGTTGAAAAAATATGATATGAATATTCACCAGAGGCCTCCCTTGAACTGGTCAATATTTGGAACATATGTAGTGGCTATTGATCTCCAACTTTCATGCAAGTATTATATCCGGAAAATTGTTATCCCTATTAAACAACTGCATTAACTGTGGCAATTGTTGAAATCAATACCCCCACATGTCTACATCATAGTACATGGACAGCATTCTGAATATTAAAGCAAATTCATAAGAATATGTCAATTTGGGTCAATAAAAATAAAGATGAAGGAAATCTGACACAGTCAATTATATTAAAGTAATTTATGCTTGTTCAGAAGGTCATCTACAAAGATCTCCGAATGGCTGGTTACTTAAGGTTTAGGAAATAATAAGTAAAATGATAACAGTATTATTATTACTCGTAGAAGCTATTGTAGTGTATTATGTGATTATTATATCTTCACAATAAAGTCAGCATAAAATTATTCTTAAAGTCTTTAGAAAATTTCCCTTTCATGGCCAAGAAAATTATATTAATAAACCCTCAGTTAAAATAATAATTTGTTATAAAATTGTGGTCACTATTTATTAGAAATAATACCCATTTGCGTTGATTTAGCTCAGGTAATTCATTCAAAAATCTGATTGTACCGAAACGTCAAGTACCTTGGAGACAAATTAACGAAATAAAAATAAATTGGATAAAAAGTTTTTAAAAAGAACTAGCACTGAGCATAATAAACATAAACCACATGTTTCCCATTTTGTTATCAACTATATTAAAAATTGTAACTGACTGATAAGAACAAATCCAGATCACTATTACAATATGATTAAAGGGGATGCAGGCTTAATGGTTGTTTCATCTTAAAATAATTAATCGGAAACATACATTAACCCATAGGCAATTTAATTAGCAATAATACATACCAAATATAGAGGGTTGCTGAATCGCTCAATCATGCAACATTACTAAAATACATATACCATAAACAGACATTTAGTGTAAGTGAGAGTGCTGGTCAAATCTAGGACATTTTGGTCTAGAGATTATGATTCCCTGGAGAAACATCCCATAAAAACCTGTACAAGTTGGATTCGAACCCACAACATGGACGTTTACAGTGCAATGCTCTAACCACTTACAAATTGATTAAAAAGTATTTAGGTGTCATTCTATTTAGTCACAAATGGTACTTGTAGCATAGTAGTGAAAAGTAATGATAGCATTAAGTAACTGGCAGTTATTTGGACTCCTGAGTGGTAAGGTGAAATGCTGCTATTTCAAACACTACTTTTGTGCATACAACAGGCTAAATGAGACCAATAACCTGCATGGATAATGAGACAAAGTGACAGATGAAACACCCTACAGACATGGACATACCAAGCTTTCAACCCATGACTGTTTAGAGGTCTGTAGCCAATCACAACACTAGCGAGGCCAACAAGAGACTTGGTGGCAAAGCAGATGACAGGAAAGGTAAAGCAGGCAGTACCTGAGTTTGAACTTCACCATCTGCTGATGATGCTGTCCGTTCATCAGCTGACTTGGCCATTGCTGAGAAGCATGTGTTTGTAATCAAAAAGAGATTTATATCCTGGGGAGCTGATGATAGGATTGGATTATACCAAGAGAAGGGGATGGATAATTACAAATGGTTAATATACCTTAGACCTAATCAAATTATGAACTCTTTAGAACAAAGCTGATGGATATTTAACTACAAAAAATATACAAAATTGGCAAATATAGATCTGGTGAGAACATCATTATAAAGCAGTATTACAATTGATCATAATGATATATGTTTGTGTTACCTTTCATGACACACGTATTACTATTATTTCTATTATGCATGGTTAGTATATATTGAGAGCTAATCAAATACTTTAATGTATAGCTTAATGGTGTACATTGCTTAATGTGGAACTCAATCACAGGTATTCCCTAATGTGAATTTGAATGGTGTAACTTAAGGTAGAGCTGAATGGTATACATAGGTTAATATGGAGCTAACTGCTGTATATTATTATTTGTCCATGTACCACGATAAACATATATTACAGTTGATCAAGATAAGAGCATAGTTTAGCGCAAATTCACCATAAAAATATCATCCCAGAAAATAAATTAATAATACAGTATTTAAGAGTTTTATACTGCAATTAGAAACAATTTCATTGCTAGTAACATCAACAGTTTCCACTCTGGATGTACCTCAATGGTGACCTGTGTATATGGAGCCAGTAGTTAGCTCTAATGCTAATAATAGGAAATATCACTCAATTATCAGTATATATATATATATATATATATATATATATATATATATATATATATATATATATATATAGAGAGAGAGAGAGAGCATTATCTGAGACATCCTCACTATAAGTGACTGTTTAATATTAACACCCAGACTGACAAGACATGACAAGTTTTGTTAGGGAGTCACCAGTCGAATTTTATCCCTTGAAGAATCACTCAGAGGTAGGTGTATGCACACACACACAAATACCCCCCTAATTTGTAACAACCAGAATGAGTCATAAATAAACACCTTTGTCCCACTGGCTGAATTAAAAAATGTTTATACATCTGGTAAATATGATAGTAACAGGACAACATCCGGTTTCCCTAAAAAAACACATGGGAAGCACAGAAATGTGTTGCTGTTGTTTGTTTGGTTTTTGGTGAACAATAAATAGTTTTCATGTTCTCAGGACCCATCATCGTGTAGAAAGTGTGGAGTGTCAACAATGGTATATCAGTAAGATGTAAAATCCAACCTAAATGTTTTGTGCTATACATTCTTTCACAATCAGAATGTCAATTAACTGTCCACGTTGCTAATAGCCGGTCAGCACGAACACACACAGTCCCAAACACAGACAACTTCACATTTGACAATAAAACTCTGAACAAATAAATGTCCACACCTACAGCTGTAACGCCACAATTATCATATATGTAAACTATAAAAAGGTGGCTTTTAACACTACCTATGAAGTTAGCTCTCTCTCTCTCTCTCATGGACACACCCATAAATACACAATGTTCACATACAAATAATCAACTATGGTCTAGTCTGAGATGTAATACGAAGAGCTAGACAACACGCACCTGACCCCCCCCCCCCACACACACACACACTGTTATAAATCATCTAATTTTCACACAAGTACCATAAAACTTCAAAATAAAACATAGCAACACCTTAATGGAGTGAAGTAGTAATTTATAATGTTTTATTTAAAATTAAATACATGGCCCTTGCCACGCCCAAATGGACCCTAATTAATCCAGGCCTAATTAACACAGCTCACCTGACTAGGGATCAGCTTAATGGAAATGATGAATGATTTATACCCTGTCTCCCCTAACGTTTGCTTTGTAATCAGGTTTAACCTATGGTTTTTGTGTGCTCTGATAGCTCAAGACGTAAAGTACTCAACTAAGGATCATAAGTTCCAGTAAATAATAATAACAACACATTTCTGTAGCGCCAATATCCTCAAAAAGAATCAAGCTCGGTGACCTACCTAGTACATGGGTTTGGCAAATTCATCATCAAGGTACAATGCAAAATTCATCTAGAAATTATCAGATGCAGTGAAAAGAGGATAAAAAGGTAAGGATAAGCAAGTCTGAAAAGTTGAGTTTTGAAATGGTAATGGAAAGAAACTATGCTATTTGATGACTTAACATGTTCAGGGAGTGAATTCCAAAGAATAGGAACAGCAACTGAAAAAGCACGAGCGCCAGCAAGATTTTAAACCCTGGGAACGGACATTATATTAGAGGTTTAGACAATATTCTTAGTCTGTATACATTAAAATGCTTAACCAAATTAGAAAATAAAATGAAATGTATTAGAAAAGTGGCATCAATATATTGATTTATATGTGTGGCTTATTCAAAGGTTTCTATTGTTATCAAGACAAGAGGACAACACATACAAATATGTTTCCATATATGTCCTGAATAGCTGAATAAATTCTATAGAACGTTCTCTTCCCCACAACTATATCCACAGAGTTATTCTACCAGACTATGAATTGTCTTGTGTCATATTTATTATTAAACAATCTCGTCATCTGTGTTAGCTTTTTAATATGTCTTACATTCAAATTACTCCTTCTAAATAACAGCAACAGGCTGGAGACATGACTACTGCTGGCTGTCAGTGACCAGTTAGAACACCTATAATATCCAACTGGTGATTTTGACACATTCCGTATGATAATATGGCACATTATTTGGATAGAGGTAGGACACTCAAGAATAATGATAATCCACCCCCACACCCATAAGGTGACATTGATTCAATGACATAGATATTTAGGTCTTTACAACTGTACTGTCATGGCTGATACATTCAAGCTCAGTCAAATGTCTCAATGACAGGTTATGTCCTCAACACAAACGATTGTTGTATATTGGTTTTATGTCAGGTACAATGGAGAAGCTAAACAGATCAATACATAGAAATAAATGACCTGGTTGTACTCTAAATCTAACAAGTTAACTGGATTAGACAAGTGTTCAGTTACATGTTACAATTAAATATCGCAATCAGCATGATATCGTATTACTCTGAATAAATCTGAGAATTATTTCATAGATCACAGATTATTGACACAATCACTCGGTGTAGATTTCACATGCAAAAATGTTACCATCACATTGTCTTTAACCATGTACTGTCTAAAGCACAGGGTTTTAATTACAGCAGAAGTGTCTCACTTTTAATGTGTAAACGGTAAAAGTGGTTATTTAGACTCAGAGTGACATCTCTTGGTAATTCTGCACAAAAGCACAACTCGTATCTTATAAATTTGATTTATTGTCTACTGCGCCATCTAAATCAGAATGTCTTGTGTTAGTCTCACTGTTATGTGATCAAACACTGAGCACTGCTGTAAAACAAATTCCTCAATTCTCCAAGACGTCAACTGTAGCCTATCATAAAAATGCTTCAGTTAGTTAATAACATTAACATCAACTATATTACCAGAGATCCCTCTAAGGCACAGATTAAGATAGTTTTATGAAAAGTTTCTAAATTCACCATTTTAAACTTATAAAATTATGATGACAAGCTATAAGCAGAGTTATAAGGTCTAAGCTGATATTATTATATAGATCTCATCAATGTTATTTACCTTCTCGACTGTTTCAAAATGTGGCAGATTCTTATAATTTAAGTGTAACTTATCTTAATAGTGCTGGGGGGCTGCAATTATCTAAACTAGATAAGGTACTAAATAAAAAATGCATATTTATTATTATTATCATCATTATTAAATTATAAACAAATTGCTAATAAATGACATAGAAACGCCAAAAGGTCATTTAGTCATCCCTTCCTTAAAGTAGCCTTTAATACATTGAGGGGGTTACAGCAGACCTGAGTTCTATTAACCCTAAACCCACAGAGTGGTTTGGGGGATATATATATATATATATATATATATGGGGTCACTCAACAAAGAACATTTCAATTAACCTGATAAATCAATTGGCTAATCTGGGACTGATCTCAACTGCCCAGAAATAATCCAATTTCCTTCTACCATCTTCCAAGCTACAAAATCCAGAATGACGTATCTCTTTTAACTGGTTACAGATCTTATCATTGAGTCACCCTAACTGAACGCACAGGACAACTCAACATGGTATTAGAGAGATTCAATCAGCCTGCTTCATGACTTCAGTGCATCTGAGGTTCATCACTGTATTACCATGTACCAAAAAATTACAATCAATGTCTGTCAATGCACTGAAATTTTAAAATGTTGTTATTTTACAGCTGCTATAATGCATGTGGTAAGCTAGATGGACCAAGTATCTTCCAAAGGTAATGACACAAAGTGAGAGATTAACTTAAAACACCCTTCAGATACAACTAAGCCAGAATTTGAACTGGTACTAAGGTGCTAGAGGTCTGTAGCCAACTGCACCAACAGTTTGGCTCCATAATTGTCCCACACCAAAATGTGATAATGACTTTAAACATGTTTGAGCTGAAGTACGAAAGATGAAATGAGACAGACAAAAAGCATACTGACTGAGTCTGTTATGTTGTAACGACGGCGTAATGACCTCTTTCTTTCACGTTCGCGGCTGCTGGTCGAATGCAGGCTACGTCTGTCTGGGTTAGGTGAACGTCCTGACATCTGGTCAACGGCTGTGGAAACTCTGGCATCTGATGTCCCCTGAAAATGTGGTAATAATACATAAGCAATAATGTGTCATTGACTGCTGACCTTTGATTCAGATTTCTTCTGCACAGTTCACAAACAAGATCTGAACATTGAATCATGGAATAAGTCATCATCTTATCAAGAGATCTTTCGGTTAATATTACAGTTCACCGGTAGAGATAAGTCATATTTTGTCTTTAAAAAGAACTAAACCTTCCATGAAGTGAAATATTTTACACTGGCATGGACAGCCATCAGATGTAAGCATGCTGTTGAATAACAGGAAGTACACATGGTTAGTAACTCCGATAGTGACCATAAGCTGAGATTATATAATTCCTAAACAGTGATTGAGTGCAAACAGCTGCTCTTCATGTACCCGAGTCTTTAAACACTAAATAATTAATGACTACCAAACCACTGATCATAATGTATACATTGTTTAGTTATCAAATATTAGAAGACAATGGCTTTGGTTGTTGGAATTTGATTAGGTAAATCGCAATACAGCTGCCCAGTAAATTAAAACCACACAACATTTATTCATCATCTCTTCAAAGGCAACCAAATTAATTACATGCAATCATCAGATTAACAAACTATCGGATATGATAGTGAACACGTACACCATACAGTAGTAGTAGTATGATAAAAAGCAATTTACAAATAACCATATTTTGATCAGTGATTCAACTGTCACGACACAGGAAACCAGCCTCAATCAATAAGAGAGAACTAGACTTTGTTTGCCAAATCAGTTAATGCAAATAATAAAACAGTCAAGTTTGAATATCATTAAAAGCTTCCACATTATTATCTAACCAGGTACTGATTGACTGATGGATTGTCATTCTTCAGTAAAAGCAAAACAGCTATCAAAATGACAGGATATAACATCTATATCCAAGTTCATTTTCTCATCAACACCAAATGAGGAAATTCCTGAGACTAGTTATGCTTAATCAGGTTCATTATCTTTGCTGGTAAGGTGATAGACATCTAGTGGTCTGTGTTCTGTCACTTGTCTGAAGATGATGTATATGTGTGTGTGCATATGTACTACACCACTTCAGGAAATATTTATCTCTTGATCCTTCAGTCTACCAGGCTGCAAACAACTACCTGCCAAAGGGGAATGATGGAGTCTCATCTCTTATACAGCTTCTGTTTTTAAAAAGCTCCATACTGAATAATCCTGCCAAAGCTGGAGAAATATATTATTATTGCCCCAAATCAATCAATACTAGGCTAGCTGATAAAGCCACAGTACCTAGAGAGTCATTAACCCAACCCACAATTATTTATTTAGAACCATGCAGATATCACAATGTTTGGAGCATCTGGAATCTGATGGATGGCACATCAAACTCAACAAATACACATCAAATAACAACAGACTCAGAGTAGAAACCAATCCCTATATGTCACTACTATCTTTCATGAGCTGCCCTATAAAGCAGATCCTTTCTTGTCTCCAAAATGGTCTGTCTAAATTAACTTTTGTCAATCAGACACTTTCCAGATAAATATATGAAGAAAACAGAGATTATAAAGTCAATATTGCAAAACACTAATACACTGAAATGGGTTTAGATTTTTGCATGTCTCACCATTTGATAATTACTATTATCACTTATACTAAATTACTGCTTCAATTTATTATTACGTTAATAACAATAATATTGTAGATTATTTTAATAATGTTCCCTAAGCAGGGAAATATCACCCCGTCCAATACTCCCAAAGTGGGAAATACCATTTTTGCATATTATTAATGTAAAATGTTTCAGTTTTGCTCTTCCATTCATTGTTATTTTTATAACTTACCAAGATATCATTCCTTCATGTTATGATAATACAAATAAGAAACTTAATGTGTATCAGTATATATATTTATTGAACATATTCACAAATTTGTAATTATCAGTCAGTCGTGAGTCACACAAAAGAAATTACCAATCGATGTCTTCTTTCCCAAGAAGGCACCTAAACACATAACCTAATTGGAGGCTTTATCCCGTCCAACTCCAAGACATTTTCTCAACTTTGTCTGTATTAGTCCAAAGTTTGAGAAGATTCGCTCCATGGATGCTGCACTGGCTGATAGAGAAAGTACTCTCACTGCAAGTGATAACAACTCATGTGACACTGACTCAGATGATACAATACACTTCCACCACACTATAGGTTTTAACTTGGCCTGTGTGGCATCATGTCCCAGTGTCTTGGGTAGAGTAATATCATCTGTCTGGAGACAACACAGTTCTGGTAGAAGCTCTAGATTTTCCTCTAATACAGGGCCTATTCCTGATGTATATATCAACACATGTGAGTTGACTATTCCAACGTGTGTTGTTGTGGTTTCACTGACCCAGTGGTCTCTGACAATACAGCATCTGACACATGGTGATTTCGGAAATACTTGTTTACTTCCACAATCTGGCTAATGACTTGAGCTGGTGTGACATCTTGCCCCAACATATTTAGCCAGTGAGACGAGTATCCATAGACAGTCAAACTAGGATTATCTTCCTTCAGATTTTGCCCATGGAGTCCATCTTCTTCTCATTGCCTGTCACAACTACTGTAACATTACAGCCAAACGACTCAGCAGCAATCTTCATGGTATCCCTTGTAAAGGTTGCACAATAGTCTGCAGTCTCCTTGTTATTCCCTGTTTCAATAGCAGAGATGAAGTAGGAATCACCAGTATGGACACTACCAGCTATCACAGGTGTGTTATGAATGTCACTCCAGCCATCTTGCATGACAGTAACAGCCCTGCTATCCAGGTCAGTCTTCATATGTTCGATGATCTTGGAGTGTACAGAATCTAGCAGATCACCACCAATAACATGTTGTGTAGGTGGTTTATAACCTGGTCGTAGCATCTCAATCATCTTACGAAATTCTGGGTGAGATATGACATTGAAAGGAATGTCACAGGCATAGAAAGCTTTCTCTATCTGCTCATCCAGTTGCACTTTAGTTTTAGCATCAGTGGTTGTACAGAAACTATCTACTCCTCTTTGAACTTTCATACTTTTGGTGGCTGGTTGGTCACTAGGTGTGGTTGGGTTTTCATCTATATCATATAAGTATCAAGTGATCTTATGATTCCTTAGTCTATCACTCTTGGCACTGACCGATGTCTCACAGTCGCTATACTTGTCAACAGTCTTGCTACCTACTTCACACAAAGAGTACATATTCCAGATAGGGTATTTATGCTTCATGGTGCTTGTATTGGTTGTAAATCAAGTTATGTAATAATTGTATAATGAAAATTGTCATCCACATTATAATCTATTCAATTCCACACTCCACTCTAACCACTGAGATGATGCCAGTATGTGATTTCAATGGTGAATCTATTGTTTAGGGATTGGAGATCATCCCCCACCCAGTATCACTTTCAATAAGGGGCTCAATTAGCAATTTGGGAGATCATTAACTTGTTTAAAAGATCATGACTGCATTGAATTTCCCAGTAATTCCCACCATCCTGGGAAATACTCTTATTTCCCGGTTAATTGATAACCCTATCCTTAAGTACTAGCAGGACCCAATTAAAGGTGTGGTAAAGAAAAGCTGGAAAAATCAATATTTCATTATTTCTATTATTATTTTACCATATGGTATAGTATTATTAATATTATTATATATCTATAATAATTGCATCCAACACAAATACCTGTGTGAACTTGTATTGTGAAAAAAGTCATCTCGAAAACTCACTTTGTCTAGTCAGATACTATTACAACTATTACTATTAATTATCACTGTTATTCAACTTAAAACTATACAATGATATATAAATATCATTATGGTGGTACTTAATACTGTAATATGTTTAAATAAATAATAAAGATGGTGAGATGTGCTTAACAGTAAATAGATATTCTTATCATTATGACCAGACATCTGTAGCATTGGATCCAACTGGATGGACAGTGATCAGTGTTGAAAATAAAATTGATGACTCATTGGTCATTGGACAATTCCCCACTCCATGAATTAGTTTTGGTAAACTTTAATGAACAATAATTTTCTTTAGTATTGATGTATAAAATGTATTTATTTACTTAAATCTTACACAATGGCCAATGCCCTTAAGTAAGTATGGGACAGTCTTGCTGTAGTCAAGCCTGTCAGTGCACAGTTTGTGCAGCTTTGACTCGAGTTTGTGGGTGTGGCGTCTTACATGTTTTGCTGGTGGCTCACCACATAGATCACATAGTAGGGCAGTGGCAACCTGGGCCTGATCTTTCTGTATGCTATCAATGGCTCTCCAGATGGTAGTGTGTGCATGTCCAACTAGCTTTGCAGAGGCGTTGTTCCATCCCTCGCAATTGTTGTTGGTTCTTGATCCCTCTTCAATAGTAATGGAATTGATGTTCCATGTGGATGGTGAGTACATAGGACACATGTGATGCATCCTGAGTGGAGGGCTGGATCCATCTGAAAGTTGTGGGGGGTGGGATACGTTGGAATGCTTCTGACACATAGGTGTTGTCAAAGTAGTCCAGGAGAGGTTCGAGTCCTTCTGGTGTGTGTTCCTGTAGATAAGTCATACCTTCAGGAACATCATCCACTGGTAAGGCGAGTCCATCTAGCATGCCACAGAAGAGTTTCACCTCCTGCTCTTCTCTATGTCGTTGTACAAGACCAAGAGTCTGGACCTTCCTCCATGTGGCCTGTGTTAGGTGATAGAAGTAGCCATGTATGTTGACTTGAGGTCCAAAGGATGACATCACACCATTAATCACAGCTTGCTCAAAGTCAAGGGTGATGGTTGTGGGATCAGCCTGGAAACCGAGCTCGGTACATCTGTCTTGTATGGCAGTGAACAGTTCCTCGTAGGTGGACTGATGCTTGTTTGGCAGGAATGCATATACACGGGTCACAGCCGACTCTCCTAATGGTACACGGATCACATACAGCTGAGTGAACAGTAGTGGTGCAACAATGAATATTCTGTCCATATACCAGTATTGTCCACTCATCATCAAGTGTGAGATCATGAAGTGAAGCAGGGTTCTTAGGCATAGTCTTGGCACGTTCCCATCAGAGAGAACGCTTCACAGTACGCGGATTACTGAGTTCAGCACGCACCTTTACAGTAGTCTCAGTAGTGTGGTCCACTAGTAACTGACTGGTTAGTCACGAGTATGCCATTCAACAGAACATCTTTTATAATCTTGAGATGAAGTCCAGGGTTGGGTTTCTGCTGGCAGAAACTACTTTCTACTAGTAGAAATGATAATTCTCAAAATGGGGGCTATTGAACATGGTGCAGCCATTTGTTTTTTGCTTCATCAATTGAAGTTCTAAATTTATAGTAAGAATGTGGGATGCTTCTTAAGGATTCCTAGTTGAGAATTTATAAGGGTTTCAAGAACAGAGAAATTGGCAGAAACAACTGATTTAAAAAACACAATCAAGTTTATTTAGTTGCTATTCATACAGCAAGAGCTATGACATAAAAACCGAGTTTATACTGCTGCATTAATTTATCGATTCAACTGCCATTAAGCATAGCAACTTTACCAAAGAAATAAAGGAAGCTAGTGTAATCAGTCAATCACTAATCTATTGTGATTAGGTGTACTACAATGTTGAATTCAATAGTCCAAGTCTGTATGTCCTCTGAGCATCCTGTAACAGAGACCCAACTTTGCTGCCTTGACCACATCAAGTTGGTTTCGGAGATTGCTGTGCACAAGTCCAAATGTTGAAAAAACTCTCATTTGAAGATCAATCCTTTGATATATGCTCGGAAGTAGATACTAACCAAGCAGTTAAATAAGTAATTAATTGCCAATTTTTGCTTAAATACATGGTCTACTGGACTATTTCTGCCAAAATGATGGCCGAATCATATTTATACCCTACCTGCAGAAACCAGCAAGTGGCAGAAACTGCCAAGCCTGCTTAAGTCACTAAAAATGGCCCCTGAATCAACCTAAGTGGAGAATTAATTATGTTTAATTGGGGGGGGGGGGAACACAGACCAACACTTGGTAGAGAAACCTATTCTAATGCCCACCAGACCCAAGTGTGTAACCCACTTTGAAGGTGCAGCTAAAAGCCTCACTGACTATATTGCACTGTCAAGACACTGCTACTCATAACATTTATACACTGCATTGTAAGGTGAAATGCTTCAGGTGAAATTGATTTAATAATGACTCAGAGATTAAGGCGACATATTTCAGAAGTGTCAATAAGTAAGCTGTTCATCATTGATGTGTGCATAGGCAAGACATATTTATAGTTAAAGGGCTAAATATTATTGTTGAAAACTGTTTTATACCAAACTTTTGAACTTTTATATATATTTTGTATGTTATCATCCATCATATTGCTGTGTGATAGCAAGACACCAGTAGAGCCACAAACATATGGTACCAAAAGATATATAAATTATTGTATTATTGCAGCAGATGTCAATAACATTACACAAATAAATTTCAGATGCAGGATAATATAGAGTTTTTATTGAATCATGGTAAAGACATACTGCATGATACCATAACATCATATACATATGGCATATGTATAATATGTTGGTATTAGATCTAGTATGTACAAAAGCAGACTTGAACAACATTAAATTGTCTGGTAAATCCTAACAATCAGAATTATTTATTAAAATTATTAATTAAAACCATAATGTATTAGATCTAAAACCTTTTCTTTAAAACATGTTTTTATTAAATCAATAAATTATTAAATGAACATACACTAAGTCTAAGACTAAGTGACTAACTACTGAGTCTGCCTAGGAAAGATATACAATAATACTACACTACATGACAGTACCAAGTTAAACATTATACCACCTTATTTGTTTATGTTATACGCGTCAGAAATACCTTTTTCCAAGACACTTCCACTTCCTTTTATTTAATTTTAACCTACCTTGTCTCTAAAATCGTCTTTTCTAGCTTTCAATTTCATTGTCTAATTATTTTTCAAGCTGATCCAAAACATATAATAATTCCCAGTCCATAGAGACGTGGCTACAAATACCGGCCAGCTGTAAGCCAATTGCTACTTGGAGTTGAGGGACCAGCTATTTAGACGAGAATCATAAATAAACAAAACAGTCATCAAAGAAACGTCAAATGGTCTGATCGTCTGCCAATGTCACGCTGCTCAGTCAACCGTGTGTAAACAACGCCCACTTCGAACACCAGATTTCAACTTACGATCAGACGATGGAAGGGGAAATAAGGCAACGGTACAGAGTCCGTGTAACAGATGAGCGATGCCTACCCTTTATGGGATATAATCCTGATACGACCACAGCGTTTCGGTGTAAAGATTTTCAGCTGTCATCTATGGGCCATCGGGTGCGATATGGCGCGCTGACTTATGGGAATAGACTGTAGCTCGACTCCTTAACGAACCCATGTTAGTCATAAGTCCGCTCTCACTCGCTAGAGTGCGCCACCAGCTAGTCGTGGGGACATAACTTGATGTACGACGTAATAAGGCTAGCTACAATCCACATTTCACCCGGGAAATTTGGTGTTCTCTGGCGAAAGAATCCGTTGGTGAAAAGGGTCTAGCGGGAGACGTCACACCCGCAGCTCCAATACGAATATTTCGAACGCCGAGAACGCATTTAGTCGCCGAGAAACACTTTTGATGATAGATCTAGTATTTAATGCAATGCAAATGTTGTAGTTGACTAGAAATATAGATACTTAACAGACCTCGATAGGTGCAATAGTAAATATAAAATCACAGTAAACCACCACACACACACACACACCATTAAAACCAATCATGGGTAGTCCGAAAACCCAACAAAAAAATCAACAATTTAAAGATAACTTGCCATTAGCATTTTGCCAATTCTGTTTCTCCCAGACTTTGTATTGATCTAGAAGAACATGATACAATGAAATGTTTTCATATTTTCACGATACAAAAATAGTAATGAATATGACAAACAAGAAATAATAGACGATTAATACAGAGCGAAAATAAACACACTTTCTGGTGTGAAAAGAAAGTATAAATAATAATCATTCCTGTTTACCAAATGTTGTTGATGATGTCCATTGTGATAAGGATATTACAAACACATTAGTCAATAAGTACAAACACTTGTATAATAGAGTCTCATATGATGTCAACGATATGAATTTGGTATGGAATGAGTTGGAGAAAAATATTGCCATCTCCTGTAAAACTGGGGTATGTAAAGCATCGGACACTATCAATGTTGATGATGTTATAACTGCTGCTCTGGGGTTAAAACCTCATAAAGCCGATGGAATTGAAAATGTCTCTTCTGGTGGATTAATAAATGGATGTTTTGGATTGTACGTATATCTAGCCTTGTTGTTTAATGCTATAATACTTCATGGTGTCTCCCCAAATAATATGTTGTTATCAACGTTGGTGTCAATACAGAAAAATAGAAAAAAATCTTTTAACGATACTAACAATTACATGACAATTGCCTTGGGTAGCATAGTTTGATTGATAATATTACACTTGAGAATCATAAATATGTGTTGAGATCTTCTGATCTTCAGTATGGCTTCAAAGCTAAACCTTCTACTTCTCATCGTTGTACCTTTGTTCTTCATGAAGTAATTGACTATTACACAAATAATGACTCGTCAGTTTTCTTGGTACTGTTGGACGCATCACGTCCATTCGATAGAGTCCAATATGTTAAAATATTTATATTACTTATCAAACGTGGTTTATGTTTACTAATTGAACGTTTCTTGACTTATTTATAAACTAATCAATCTTTGATGGTTAACTGGAATGGACGCTATAGTTATAGTTTTAATATATCTAATGGTGTGAAACTGGGAGGGATACTTTCTCCAATATTATTTTGTATTTATATGGATGTATTATTGTACAAGCTTAAAGTTTAAAATGTTGGATGTTATGTTGGCAATGTGTTTCTTGGAGGTTTTGGGTATGCTGACGAATTATGTTTGTTGTCTCTAAATAGAGGTTCAATGAGTATTATGCTTAAATGTTTTAAAGATTTTAGTAAAGAATATGACGTTGTGTTTAACACGAGCAAGAGTCATCTTATAATCTATGATGAGAGAAGGAAGTACCAGAAGATGGTACCGCTGTGTTTGAACGGGGAAACCTTAAATATTCAGAGGGTAGCAACTCATTTTGGTCACCCAGTTGCTATTGATAATGTTAATTCTATTGTCATACGTAACGCCACGTGAGGTTTGATTTGGAGAACTAATTATGTCATGGCAAAAGTAGTTTTTTGTTCATCTGATGTCCGTGTTTTTATGTTTCGCAGGTATTGTACCAGCTATTATGGAGCACCTCGGTGGCAGTTAGATTCCAATGATGTTAAGCATTTTTATATTACATGGAGAAATTGTATCATGAAGATATGGAATATCTCCGTTAGAATACATTGCAGTCTGTTAAAGTATTTATGTTCAGGTTATGGTATCGATCTCGCATTGATGTTTCGATTTATGTCATTTTACCAATCATTATCAAAAAGTGAATATATTTGTACTCATCTGTGTTATTTGGTATGTAAGACGTCACAAACCACCGTATCGATTAAAAGGAGACCATTGCTGTCTAAACTAAACGAAAATGAATAAGGTGAATGTTCAGTGATGAATAAGCAATACTTAAGAAGTTTATATGAAAATAAGGAGAAGTGTGTACCTAATGGTGTTTTGTTAAAGGAATTACCTTGTTACTGATTTTCATTTATCTTTAAGAGTACGCAGTCTCAAATAATTATAATAATTAAAAATCTGAGAAATTGTCACCTTTCATCTGATACTTCTTCGTAACATATATCAAAGAATGCTTTAATACTTTAGCAAATATTTCATTTTCAATAGTTAGCTTAAATTCATCTTAGGACTTATCTTAGAACATCGATGTCGCTTGGGGGGAGGGGAGGGGAGAGGGCCAGATACAGTTTCATCTCTCGTCTTTCAGGTCAATGAGTGAAGCATTTTCGTCAACCAACAATCTAATTTGAATCGCCAAAAGTTATACACGTCTTCAAAAATCCATCCTAGGACTACGAAAAAAATGCGTACAGAGAGGATTACTACTGGTGCTGGTCAATATGGATGAGCTGGTATTGGATGACAACCTTCATCAACTACTTCACTTAGATACATCATTAGCTGAGGAACCAGCTCAGAACAACGTCTTCTTCCTAATAAGTACAAAATCTAAATTTGGATATTGCGTACTGGAACAATGTTGATGTCAAGGTTTGTTGTCTTGCTTCGTGTTTTAAGTAGTTTTTAATTGAATAATTATGTACAGAATTTTAGTCAAACAATTATACTTATTAGTCACACTCACAGAATGAGGGTAGTTGTGGCATAGTGCTTTAATTTAAGTAGTTTTTAATTGAATAATCATGTACAACATTTTAATTAAATTTTATTTGTGGTTCAATACAACATACAGTTTGAGAAATATTTGTAGTATCAAATTGTGATGATATTAATTTTGTGAGATGGTTTCTAACAGATTCTGATGGTTTCTGACAGTTTCTGACATCATTGTCCCGTCAGAAATACCTTTTTGACCTCAGAAACCCAACCCTGATACATGTGAAGTATATCTATTGTTTTAATGATTTCTGATGCATTGAATAAATAAAAAAAATAAAACTTATTGTTATTCAAATTTAATTAATACAAGGAACTGATTGAGTGTAAATCAATTTCCGTGTTGCGTGTTGTGCGTTGTCGTATTTCATATACTGATACCATTATCCATGTTTGCCCACTTTAATCCGAAGTCCGGAAAGTTTCATCTGTGGTCGGACATTGATATTCTGAGACAACCCGGTGTCTTATCAAACTTTCCATTGAACTCACCAGTTAGAGATAATCCGATTTTCGGGTAGTACGAACAACTCGGAATGTCAGAAGGATCGAAAGGTGGAGGCGAGTGGGTTGCAAAACCGAAATAAAGGAGTGAAATATCCAGCTAAGTTTTTGTTTATTGTGTTCGTGATCAGAATTATTTGCCTGAAGACAAAGGATTTCACACACATGCATAACCATGTAGCCGCTTTCCTGTGGGCGTGACATATTTGTCGCGTACGAAAAGCGAATTAGCTCGGCCCCACAGGCTGAAGAGTAGCCCAGACACATGTATAGGATACGTATACAAAGTGCTTGATTGACCATTAAGCAAAATAAGCACGTGCTTTGGGCATCAAGGAAAGGGGGGCATTACAGAAATGATAAATGGTTTACGGCACAAAAGAAATAACTTGCTAAAATAACATTCGAAGATATGATTGGAAATATAATTTCGAAGTGTTCATGGTGTCACAGTGAAGTCATATAAAATTGTCCAAAACTTGACTGATTTCTTCATACAAGTTCCACAACATGATATGCTGGTGCCTCCGTGGTCTGGGAGTAATGTATTTGATCACAGATCCACTACCACCCGTGTTCAAACTCGACTTAGGCATATCTGAAGGTTGTTTCATCTTTGAATTCGCTTCATTATCTTTGTAGGTCGTTCGGCCCATTTGGCCTACAATATGCACAAAAGTGGCCGTAAAACACCAATCATCACAACATGATATACTGATTAAGGATTAAACCAATCTCCATCATCAGAATTGGACACAAATATCACTTTGGACACTTCCAAATATGATGATTTGGAATCATTGAGGCGTCAGAGGCGGTTCATCAAGCATATATCTCACTAATGAAAGCTTAGTGAGCCGTGGTCATGAAATGATTCAGTTTGCAAATGATGAAGTAAATATAGCAAAAGATCCCGGGTTGTGGCTGGATTTCTCTGCCGATGACGTGGTTATGGTATTCATCATCAACAGAATCTGTTTATTGTTTTGTTTGTAAACTGTTTGATTCTAAACATTTCTCACATTTTGTTACAAGAGAAGAAGGGTTCAGTGACTGGCGAAATTGATCATCATGAAAACAAATTACCAATACTCTATGTTAACATACTCAACTCATACAAAGCTTAGAGTGGGGGCAACAGTTGAAAAAATTGTTTAGTGTTGTTTGAGCTATTTCATCAGTTCGTTCCATTTTTAGCAGGTCACATTTCGAAATATGGACATTCTGGCAAAAGAAATCCTAAAACCGTCCACGCGCTTATTTTTGACGAAGTAAAATCTTCTGGTTATTTTAGTTTCTCAGTTGATTCAACACCAGATCTCTCATATATCGGTCAGTTAAGTAATAATAATAATGTATATTTAATAAAGCACCCTTACTAGCAGAAGCCATTCAAAGGCGCTGCACAAATAATATGTAATATAATAATACCCCGAATAATATGTCGGTAAAAAACCCTCTACTGATTTAAAAGATAATAATTATTTATCTGTGAAAGCGACCTTATATAGGTGTGTTTTTAGAAGAGATTTAAAATTTTGAAGAGACGATGCATTTCTAATATTTGCCGGCAACCTATTCCACAAAGTGGGGGCTGCAACACTAAATGCACAATCACCATATGACTTGAGACGAGATACTGGCATCTGCAATAGTATCTGACTGGATGACCTGAGTTTTCAGGATGATTTTCTAATGGACACCAGTTCACACAGGTATTCTGGCGCCATATCATTAATAGATATATAAGTTATTAACAAAATCTTGAAATGGATACGCTGTCTAACAGGTAGCCAATGTAGTTTTTGAAGAATTGGGGTGATATGATCATATTTTCAAGTATTTGTTGCAATGCGAGCTGCACTATTCTGAATTCGTTGAAGGTGATTAATGTTATAATCAGATATGCCATATAACAAGGGAGTTACAATAGTCTATACGAGATGTAACAAAGGCATGGACTACAGTTACAAGTGATTCTTGTGTCAATAATGCTTTTAAACAGTGGATGTTCTTAAGATGGTAGTAGGCAGTTCGGCATACTGATGTGACATGTTCATGCATGTTAATACATTGGTCAAAAATAACCCCTAGATTTTTTATTGACTCATTAGGGGTAATCGAAGATGCACCCATCTGTAATGGTGGTGTCTTTAGGGATTTGGTGATGCCAAATATATAATATTTGTTTTATTATCATTTAGTTTTAGAAGACTTTGAGTCATTCATAGCCGAATATCAGAAATACAATGTTCTAAATTATTCGAGGAAGAGGAGAAATTTAACTCATTGTCAGGATCCAGTCATATATACAGTTGTGTGTCATCAGCATACAAGTGATATTTAACCCCATATCGCTGCGCAATGATCCCAAGAGGATGGGTATACGTTGTGAAAACCAGAGGACCAAGAACTGAACCCTGTGGTACACCAGATAACAAAACTGAATGTCAGATAAAATACCATGAACAGACACTCTCTGGGAGTGTTGTTCCAGATAGGATCGAAACCATTTAAGTACTTTACCTGACAGACCAAACAAGTACATTATGGTCAACTGTATCAAATGCAGCAGACATGTCCAGAAGAACAAGTATTACTGGCTTACCTTGATCATTTGATATCATAATATAATTTTTTCGACCTAACCAAGTGTTGTACTTAGGTACTTAAATGATGGACAGACTATTGAACGCCTTTTAATCTTTCTGGAAATTAAAGACATACCGATGAGGAAATGGAGAATCGGGTGTTGCGGTATTTAAGTAACGTTTGTAAGGATCAAAATGTAGGGATCACTCTTACGACAACGTTGCTAACATGTCTGAGCGTTATAATGGAATGCAGTAAAATATTTTAGAAACAAATAAGTTTGCTATTTTGAAAAATAAAAATGTATTTTATGCTTTATTATTGTTTATATTTTTAATTACATATATATGAGGGCAAAAACAATCTTTTAAGTACTTGGGGCTTCTATAGGTCTTAATCCGGCCCTATATATACATTATTTGTATCGATAGATGGAGGAGTAGAAATTTTATATTTATATTGATGTATGTATAGTTTATTTAGATTTAGTTTTATGGAGGTATAGAGGTTTCAAAGGCTGTTTTGAGTTGCTTGTGCCTTTATATATGTATCCTAAGACACCCACACTCGCACACACCCATCAGACATACGTCTACGAAAGGACTAGAACCGGAAATGCTTACGCACTTTAAAACGTATTCAGTGAATATGTATTTCTTGAACATTTCCAGTGATATGACAAATATTTTCATATATTTTCTTTATACCAGATCCATCATTATGATTTTGCTGAAGGCGATTGATATTAAAATTTTGATATGCCATATAATTTGGAATAACAATAGTCTACACAAAATTTTACAAAGTCCCAAAAAACTGAAGCAAGTGCTTCTAGACAGTGAATGTTTTTTAGAAGATAATAGGCAGCTTGATATATATAGAACACCAAGAGAAAATAGCACCACGACCAGGTTTACTTTTCATCTACGATATTGCGATAGAAAAAGACGGTATCTGCTCAAAATGATGCCAGATAATGGCTGGAATATGAGCTGATTCCGTTAACAATTCACTATTGCAGCGATTAAAACCTAGGCCGACCAAACTCAGGGACCAGTAATTGTATCTGACTGGATGAAATGAGTTTTCGAGATGACTTTGAAATGCTCACCGTTAGTCTGATGCTCTATCAACATTTCGTTCTTCTTGGCATATTTCAAACGATGCATGCTTAAATATTTTAGCAAGTATTTTATTTTTAATATTATCGAATTATTAATGCTAACTTAAACTTACCAATCGTTTCCTTAATTCGCTTAATTTTATTTTACAATATTCTCCTCAGAGTGCATATATCTTGAGGTAGTTCGCCACTAAAGCAATTAAACG